>OX463769.1:12685905-12948405 GCA_949825005.1 Gasteruption jaculator
GGGGAAGATCTCCCGCAAGGTCTGTCTGTCTCTGCTCAATTGGTCCCATTCTCGCTCCAGCTCGGAAATGACTTCCCCGGAGCCCATCATCTCCTTGACGATGTCCTCGTTGAAAATCCTGTGCAAGTACCGCTCGTTCGTCGGATCGAATTTGAACTTCTTCTCGAACGCCTTGTTGCTCAACTTGATGGTGGGCAGAGTTTGAAACTCCACGGTCTCGCCGCAAAGACCGTCCTCGCCGTACCTCAACTGGATCAATTGCCCCACGGAATTTCTCACGGTGCCGTCGTAATGCACCATAACGGACTCCATAGCCTTTATCAAACGTCTCTGGATGTACCCGGTTTCCGCGGTTTTCACGGCGGTATCGATCAAACCCTCTCGGCCACCGATAGCGTGGAAGTAAAACTCCGAAGGGGTCAAGCCGGCCAGGTACGAGTTCTCGACGAAGCCACGAGACTCGGGACCGTAATCGTCCTTGATGAAATGCGGCAGGGTACGTTTGCGAAATCCAAAGGGAATACGCTTACCCTCGACGTTCTGTTGACCCACGCAGGCGATAACCTGGGAAATGTTGATGTTGGATCCCTTGGACCCGGACACCACCATGGCTTTCAAGTTGTTGTGCTCCGTCAAGGATTTCTTAGCCGAGCCTCCGGTTTTGTCACGAGCGTCGTTCAAAATCCTGTTGACCTGGTTCTCGAAGGTCTGCCTCAAGGTGTTACCGGGCGTGGGCTCCAACTCCATGTTATGCGCTTTCTGGATCACCTCTATTACGTCCTCCTTGGCCTTCTTGATGGCTTTCTGGATCTCCAAGTAGGTCTGAGGATCGGCGATGGTGTCCCCGATACCTATGGAGTGACCCTCCAGCAGCAACCAGTTGTTGATGACGGTCTGGATGTTACCGTAAAATCGACCGCACACTTCGTGGCCCAACTCCAACATGCAAATGTGCAAGAGGGATCCCGCGGAGGTACCCAAGGTCTTTTTGCAGAGAATCCCCATAACGAGCTCCCCGTGCTCCACCATGACTTTCGTGTCTCCCGGGGAGATCCATTTGTAGGGACCGTCGTCCTCCTCGTCGGGGTGGGTGCTGTGCGTCCTGATCATGTTCACGTTTCCCGGGATGATCAGGGAGAATATCTGCTTCCCGGTCCACAGAGGCTTGGGTTTCAGGATGCACGGCTGGGGCATCTTCCCGTCCCAGCTCGGCAAGAACATCAGGATGTTCATCATCTGCTCCTTCTCGATGAAGACGTCCCTCTTCGTCATCTTCCGCACGGCCGTGAGGGTGTCCTGCACGATACCCATGACGGGCTTGTTCGCCTGCGGGGTGATGATCTGCCGCGGAGTCACGTGGATGTTCTCCACCTCGGCCCTGGTCTCCATCGATTGGGGCACGTGGAGATTCATCTCGTCGCCGTCGAAATCCGCGTTGTAGGGCGACGTGCAACTCAAATTCATACGGAAGGTACTCCAGGGTAGGACCTTCACCCGATGGCCCATCATACTCATCTTGTGCAACGTCGGCTGACGATTGAAAATCACCAAGTCCCCGTCGCGGATGTGCCTCTCCACTTTGTAGCCGCACTGTAAATGCAAATCCGAGGACTTGGGGTGAAAGCGGAGATCGATACGCTCGCCGTTGTCTCGAACGATGTACTTCGCTCCGGGGTACTGCGAGTTCCCTCGCCTGACCAGTTTCTGCATTTTGTCGATATTGAAAGGGGTCACGATTTCCGGGAACGTCAAATTCTGAGCGATGCTTCGAGGAACTCCGACCTGGTCTATTCTCAAGTTGGGATCCGGCGTGATCACAGTCCTGGCGGAGAAGTCCACTCGTTTCCCCATCAAATTACCCCGGATCCGACCTTCCTTGCCCTTTAATCTCGCTTTGATGGCTTTCAAGGGTTTGCCCGATTTTTGCATGGCCTTCGGCATTCCGGGCATGTCGTTGTCCACCAGAGTGGCCACGTGGAATTGCAGCATTTTCATGTTTTCGCTGATAACGTGCGAAGCCGCGCCGGCCTGTTCGTTTCGCAGGAGTTCGTTGTTGGATTTGATGATGTCGGCCAACTTGTGGGTCAAATCGTCCTGATTCTTCGCCGATCCATACATGATGACCGCCGGTCGTACGGATAACGGTGGTACGGGCAAGACCGTGACCACCATCCAATCGGGCCTGGCGAATTTCGGGTCCATTCCGAGGATGAAAGACTCCTCGTCGGTGATGTGCTTCAATATTTCCCACGCTCGTTCCGCCGTTAAGGGGATCTTCTTCTCCTGGGAATCCTCGTTCACGTGTTTCCATTCGGCGGTTAAGTCCAACCCGGAACGGCGCAAGTTCGGTTGGTAGCGACCGCAACCGCCGTGTCCCGGTTTGCGGTCCCCCTGCGGTTGCTGCTCCTGTCCGTCCTTGTTTATGTCCATTTCGTCTCCGCCTTCGCAGATGTTCTTGCTTTTGCACAAGTCGTAAACGAACGTGAGACGTTTACGCGGCTGTCCTTTTGTTTTCATCACGATCTCTTTGATCTTCGGATTGTGCTGCGAAGAGATACAAAGTTACGTTACCGGAAGGCTAATCCTCGCGAGTCCTGGAGAAATTCGTCGTTCGGAATTAAATTATTAAATTTCAATCGACCGAATTTTTATTTCCTGTATTTTTGAAGAGACATTTTTTTACAACACGCATACATATAATAAACAGTTTTCTTTGCCAATCTATCGGTTATATGTAATATAAATGTACGTAATTATTTTAGGTTCGTTCGTTATCGCACAAAAAGTGAATCGCTAAAAATTAGAGTGTAACGTGGAAGTTTTCAAACATTTTACGTGAAATTTGATGAGCGTATACTTACAGGGCTCACGAGTAGTTTGGAGCAGTAAAAGCACACGCATCTTAAAATCTTGATGGACTTTGTGATGAAACCGACATGGAAGACGGGTTTCGCCAAATCGATGTGACCAAAGTGACCGGGACATTCCGTCATGTTTCCGGCGCAAGTTTGACAGCGCGAGTTCCTGTCGATGACACCTTGTCGAGGGTCCATAAGGCCACCCAGCTTGGGGCGCCCACCCTCCATGGTCTCTGGGAAGCGAATGCCCCCATCTGTGACTGACATGCGACGCTGTCAAAATGAAAAGGCGATCGTCAACGAGTCCATTTTTTAGATAAAAAAAGATGTGCAATTAAAAGCGTAATATTAAAAAAAGTAATATTTGTCTCGACATTATAGAAAAAACCATGTTGCTTTCCAGGCGACTTTATATGTCAATTTTATATCGTTCCTCCAGTCCTCTGTCCACTAGCGCCACATATATGCGTTTGGCGGAAACCATGAATTTGGCAGAGGAACGCATATATGCGTTCTGCTAAAACGCGCGCTGGTAATTTTAAGGGACTATCGTGATAATGGCTCAGCCCCATGGTACGGTTTACTTAAAATTGTCCCATCCGCAGAAGACTATGAGATCAGTCCCAAAACAATAAATAAATAAATGACTCTAGTTAGAGACCAGGACACAAACTTTCTTGGAAAATTTATTCCCCTCCATCCATTTTTATGGTGAATCTCAGTTATTTGGAGAATGCAATCCTTTTTAGAGCACATTCGCATGCTCTAACTCCAAATTTGGGTCTATAAATATTTTGGGTCCCTTTCAGTCTCTGATATTTGTTCGTTACAGATTTTCATTAAAAAAAAACAATACTTTTCTTTAAAAATTAATCGGGATTTTTCTACTTTCAAGTTTTTTTCTTCTTTGAGTGCGCATATGTATATGTATGTATATGGATATGTATGGATATGTATGCATATGTATAAGTATATTCATATATGTATATATATATACTATATTAAACGGACAATGCACACACACATAAATGCGCGCGTGTATGTTTGCCTCTTTAATGAATCCCTGAACCAAAACATATCCGTGCTCGCGCTAATATATAAGTATTTCTGCACACACTGCATTTGCGATGAAATCACAAATAAAATGAACGCATACACGCACACAAACACACGTATTGCAAGGGATTTCCCCGTTGCATTAAAAACCGTAACCGTCGTCTCTGGGACCATTAGCGCGCAGCGATGGGACAACTTCGTGATTGACGGTTCGTAATGCACTTTCGCGTAAAAATAACCATGTGTGCGGAAAGATGAGAAAAAACAGAATATCCTTACTATTTCATCCGGTGAAAGGATGCCAAATTGCACCCTTTTCACGGTCCTTAAAGGAGCTTTCGAGTCCGAAGTCGCCATCTTGTCGAGAGCTCTCTCGGTGTTCTGCGTTCTGCGTCCATCCGTCTCGGTATTTTACGCCGCGACTGGCTACGCAGCCGCTCGGCAGAAATCTTCGGTCACGGACTGGAAAACAACGTAGAGGGGAAACTCAGTTGATTTGGACTCATTTGTTATTCCCCAGATATTAAAATGGCGGAAATAGTTCCCGGTTCTAGTAAGACAGGGAAAAATCAAAATTCATGAAGTCAAACCTGCTTTTGGCTTTTTTTTATGCATTTTTCTTTTGTGCGATTTTATTTTTTGTGCGGTATGTGAATATCGAGAAAAAAAATCGCATAAAAAAAAAGACCGCACAAAACAGATTTGACCGTATAGACATTTTCAGAAGAAATATGATATGAGATTATCGTATAGACCGAAAGAAATATGTATCAATTTATATTATATATTCAAAAATTAGAAATATTATATATTAATATACTAATTATTAATTAAATATTGAATAAAGGTTACTTTATAAGGCCGTTAAATTGCAAATAGTGAAAATAAAGGAAAAATAATTCAGAATTCGTATTTGAAATACTCTAAAATAAGGAACGTGCGCTTAATTTCGAACGAAATGTAAGATTATTATGTAAGACCTCTAAAATATACAAAAAATAACATATTTTACCGTTAGCGAATTTTTGGGCTTAACGGAATTTTTAAATTTTCGAATTTCCCGCTCCCTGAGTCACCCAATTGGTAAGTTGGCGCCTTGGGGGTGAAGTTGATTCAATTGGACTCTTGCCCATTGCCTTCCAATTGCTTCCAATTTAACAAATGGCAAGAACAGCTGGCGCGCAATTTAGTTTCGACGAATGCAATTGCTTCCATTGACAGCAATGATCAATTATTGATTCAGCTGTCGGCGGGTTTCAAGTATTAGCGGAATTTCGATAAAATCCTTAAATTTTTTTGAACATACACATGCGTATATGTATAGATGGGCCTGTATTTGTATCGATAGGGAAAACATTCACGGGGTTATGAAACTTTTCTGTGATTAGACGGGCCTAGGCGAAACGCGTTTCTTCGACACGATCGCTCCCGAAAACTCGTGCTTTTTTGGCGTTATTATGCAACGACCGAAGCGAGTGTTGATATCTAGTGATAACGCTGACAAACTCGGAATATGCCAGCCACATACGAACGTAAGTAAATTGAATTTCGGGGCATCTCCTTTTTTCCTTACACCTGACAAGTATTTGTTCGATATTGCGGTGTTATCTGTTATCTTCGCGATTTTCAGGTTAGAAACGCCATGTCTGTGTTATAATTTGAAGTATTTCTTTGAATTTGTGCTTCTGATTCTTTCACGGTCAAATCAATGACTTTTTTTTAGGAATCTACATTTTTCTTGTCTGCTCGTTATTTTAAAATAGTTATAACACTGATGGTGATGCTAGTAAGTAGTAGTAGTATTAGTAGTATAGTAGTAGTATAGTAGAGTTCTATTATAATAATATATATATATATATTATAATAATATAGCAATATATAATATTATTGGGCCATCTAAGGGCTAAAAAGCGAAACATTTATTTTCAGATAATGATACATTAAGATGAAAAACGCGGGACGCAGCATTTAACAACCGGTGATATGACGATACTCTCCGGTATCTATACGACAAGGATTTGTCGCTATCAAACATGTTACTCGATCTCCAAGATTATCACCTCCACGGTAAGCTTCTCGGAATTTGTTAATTTCTTTTTTCCGATTATCTACCAATTATTCATTGTTTTCTTGATACCTCAGTTCAGTGCTCGACCGGCGCAAAAACCCGCGACCGCCGCTGCCACCACAACGGCGGGTACCCAGGAGCCCAGGTACCTAACGATCCCCGAGAAATCGGGATCCCAATATATAGTGGTTCCCAATCCGGTGGTACCGTTCCCTTCGCTCGCACCGGATACGTCGAAAGATGATAGGACGGTGTCCAAAGTCATCGTCGATGCCGACACCAAGAGAACCGTACGGAAAGAACCGGAATGGAGAGAAGTGAAGTTAGAACCGACGAAGCTCCATAAATACTGTCTTATGCTGTCCAAGATACGATTGACTTGTAAGTTTTTATCAGCAAATCTGAATTACGGTCTAAAAATTTTGAAGCGCATTCGACACTCAAAAAATCAATTTCAAACAAAAAATGACAATTTTTGTCTTCGTTTCAGCTCTAGTCGTTATTACGACAATGGGTGGATATGCACTGGCACCTGCACCGTTCGATCCCTACACGTTTCTCATGTGTTCGGTGGGGACTGGATTGGTATCGGCGACAGCGAATGCCGTAAACCAGTATTTCGAAGTTCCCTTCGACGCTCAAATGTCTCGTACCAAGAACCGAGTGCTGGTTCGCGGATACGTCACGTACGTGTTTATCATGAAATAAGAGAATTGAGCGTTACGAGAATAATTTGTTCGAACCGATATTACAAAAATACTTCTCGATTTAGTCCAGCTCATGCCATCACATTCGCGATACTATCCGGCACCGTTGGACTGAGCATCCTCTACCACCAGGTCAACGGCTTGACGGCGGCTCTGGGAGCCACGAATTTAATTCTCTACACTCTTATTTATACGCCGATGAAACGTATCAGTATTCTCAACACCTGGGTCGGATCGATCGGTAACTATGACCTATTGACAAAAAATAGTTCATGGAAAATCGAGTTTTTCCTTTGAAAATGAAAATTCGCTCAACAGTTGGAGCGATTCCACCGCTAATGGGCTGGGCAGGTTGCACGGGTGACATTCTATCACCGGGTGCCTGGATAATGTCGGGAATGCTCTACGCTTGGCAATTTCCCCACTTCAACGCCTTATCGTGGAACTTGCGACCGGATTACTCGAGGGCGGGTTATCGGATGATGTCGGTGACGAATCCCGATCTCTGTCGCAAAACCGCCCTGAGATACACGGCTGTGCTTTTGGGGTTGTCCTACTTGGCCCCGGCTTTGGATGTCACCCACTGGTGGTTCGCGGCCCTCTCCACGCCGTTAAATGGATACTTCCTGTACCTGGGTAAGACCTCAAGAAAAAAAAAAGTGTAAAATCAGCACTCACCACAGCCAGGTGGGGTCCGCGCGGACCCCGCACACTTTTTTGACTGAAATCGATCAGTTTGATGTCGAGAATTCGATTTTTCGATGAATTTTAGGGAAAATAAAGTATTTTTTTGTTGAAAAAGAGTGATTTGGACCCCACCTGGTCGCTTTAGGGTTAAAAAAAAATCCCGAAAAAAAAGCACAGATTGAATTCATTTCAAGGGACCGACCCTTGACCTCCCAATCATCATCCAACCGGTGAACCTACTTAAAGAAACCTTTGTTTCAGCTTGGAGATTTAATAAGCAATCGGACAGCGCGAGTTCACGAAAATTGTTCAGGTTCTCGTTAATACACCTGCCGGCTTTGATGCTGTTAATGTTGTGCAGTAAAAAATATTGGGCTCACGAAAAAGGGAACACGGATTCCAAAGGTATCGGTGATCTACAAGGAGAAGGAGTTTTATCAGCTTTTAAGAGATTGTCGATGTCGGAAACGACAACGATTTAGCGAATTATTATTATTATTTATCCATTTCTTTCCCGAAGAAATTGACAATTGGTTTTATGCAAATAAATGCACGAGAATGGCGATAACGGTGTAAATAAGTCAATCGAGGACCGATTTTTCCCCTTTCAGAGAAGAAGTGGAGATTTCTGGAGGAATTTGGAAAAATTGGTACCCCTTTTACGAGCAAGTTACCATAACTGTGACCTGTAAGTCGTTCTTCAGTGTACCAACGGTTAATTATTGAAGTAATAATTACTGTAGTTTAAAACTTTGTAAAATACAACTTAACTTGTATTGTTAATAAATAACGGAGAGATTTAAGAAAGTGAGATATCCTTGAATCTTTTTGAAATATTCACCGATTTAGAAAATTTTGAAAAAAAAATGTTAATTCCACGCTAGTCGAAATATTAACATTATTAACATTCTCAGAATTGAGTAACAGACTTTTTCATCCAAACGAAATCCAACGAAAGAGAAAGGAATGTTTAGAAGTGACTCTTTTTATTCAATAATTTGAATTAATTATTATTAGAAAATATATTATCTATACTTTGTACTTGATGGTTCCTCTTAGCGGCGAAATCGATGGCCATTTGTCGCCTAGTTTTCGTCATATTTCTGTGCCCGGTGCAATCTAAGTTCTCGTTGAAACATTTACCGCGACAACACTGGCGACACAATTTAAATTCGCACTTGGAACCCTGAAAACAAAACAAAAAACCGGAAATTTAGCGAATCTTTTCTATAATATTCACGGAAGGGATGGATTATGAAAAAAATATTAACCAAAGGATTTGGACAGGTTTTGCACAAATCCGAGCCTCGTTTCACGCTTGGAACTTGTCTGTTTGGTCGGCGCGAGATACGTCGGAGTTTTTTCAGACGTTTACGCGATATCTGATTGCCCTCTTCGTCTTTGAATTCGCGTTTCATTGCCATTGTCTCCTAGAAAAGAAAAAAGAAAAAGAATTATTCTTGCATTTTTTACCCCGAGAAAAAAAAAATTATAATTTCATGGTACGATTTTATAGAAATTTGGTATGCACAGGAAACGATCTGGGACTTCAAAATACGTCTCGACGGAGACCGCTAATTTTTTCGTTTCTATTCTTATTTTTCAATTCTAAATCTTTATTTCAAAAGTCCAAGTTATGCGAAAAATTACGTGAATTTCAGATTATTTTCTAGAAAAATCGAAATTTTCAGTCCAAGAGTTTCCTTATCTCTACATTTCTAAACGTACTTTGGTTCCAATCCTGGGGTGATTTTAGGACAAAATTTATATTATTCGTAAATTTCTTAGTTTCCACCAAAAACTTACGTATTCGACTTTCTTCGTTTCCACTTTGATGATATGTTCTTCCGGTGAATCCCGAACGTACGGTTGACACAACCACGGAGGAAGCACGAGATTATAGTCTGAAAAGAGAAATGAGATTAAATTTTATTTACCCCTTAGCTGTTCTATTGGGGTCTGAGAAGCCCTAGCTCAGTTCAGCCTCAAATTGCGCATCTTTGCGGCAAGACATTTACAAACAAAGAGTTTTTTTTCTACGTTTAATTTTTATACGGAATTTAATTAACAATATTATCATTATTTAAAAATTTTTAAATAGTTGGAATCAGTAAAATATGATTTGATTCCAAAGAATTGATTTTTCTACGTCATCTGAAAAAATGTGGGTCTTCTTTTTGCGCCCTCGGTCCATTATCGCTACTTTACCTTCGTTCTCTCTTCTCCAGAGCAAACGTCCTTCGTGATAAGGTAAATATCGTTTCCGCAGGGCCTCGACTACGCCCCTGAACGATTCCATCGTCGAATGCTCCGCGAGATTGGCTCGTTCCTGTTGATTCTCTGAAAGACAAAGACTACATTCTAGTTTAAAGTATGCTGCACATGCACCGCAACCGAGTGTTGACAAAACGCTGGAACTAACGAGAAAACTATCAAACGTACGTATGCTGGCACATTTTAAACAAATGGCTGCGTATAATCGACGACGGCGCCGGGAATTCCTCCACCAAGTCCAGGTACTCCAAAGCTGGCTCCCAACACGGTGGATTTCTACCCTCGAAGATGTAAGGGTTGTAAAGATTACCCTCGGCCGACATCACACCCTCCACGCCGGTCTCTTCGATACATCTATTCACGTCTTGTTTGCACTGGATATTCCCGTTGGCAAATACAGGCACTTTCACGGATTTCCTGAAATTTTTTTTTTTCATTTATTTAATAGTTTATTTTATTCTCCAAATTCTAGGACAAAAAATTAATACGTTAAAAAGCTGAAATGAGGAATTTATTCTAGAACACATTTTGCAAAATTGAAACACCGAAATTTCATTTAAAAAAATCGATGTTTCTAATTTTTCTGCAAAAATTTGGAAAAATTGTTTTTTAATTTATTTAATAGTTTCTATAATCTCTAAATTCTAGGACGAAAGACTAATACGTTAAAAAACTGAAATAAGGTATTTATTCTAGACCATATTTTTCAAAATTGAAACCCCGAAATTTCATAAAAGAAATGGATATTTCCAATTTTTCGAAAAAAATTCGGAAAAATATCTACCTAACGGCTTTAATGTGTTTCCAAGAAGCCAAACCGGTGAGTGGTCCTTTTTGTTCCCTCGTTCTCCCATGAACGGTGAGCAGCTGGGCTCCAGCCTCTTCCAACATTTTTGCATACGACACCGTCTTCTCGATATCCGGGAAGACTCGGAGCTTGCAAGTAACCGGTATCCGCAGTCCCTTGCTCAGCTTATTAACTGTAAGGGAAAATGTAGATGAAAATTCATGATTGTACCTACGAATTTCGAATTCCTAAATTTTCAAAAATATCGTTCCATAAAATTGGAGTACCAGAAATTGGGGAACTGATAAAGAAAAATTCTCAGTGTTATGCGTACCAATTTCTTTCAAGAGATCCCAGTCGTCTTGTAAAAAAGCTCCATAATGTCCTCGTTTAGCGATTGCCTGGGGACATCCGATATTGATGTCGATGGCATCGCAGTAGGGCTCTGCCAACAATGCTGCTTCCAACAAAACGTCCGGATCGTTTCCACAAAACTAATAGACAGAAAAAAGAATATTAATTAATTAATTTCCAAATTCGTTCAACTACAGTTTTTAAATAGCATCAGAGAAAAATTTCTAAAAAATTCAAATTTGCAATTTTTATTTAAAATAAAATAAATTTACTTATTTTCATCAATCGAATGGCTCACCTCAAAAACGTTGTAAGGTACAAATTGCAAATTGTTAAAAAAAAAATAACCTGATTAATTTTTTTAAACAATTTTTTTGAAAATGGACGAATTTTTTTTTTAAAATCCATCAGATTATTTTTTTTTTCATTTTCCGGGGTTTTTGAAGAATTTGCAATTTGTACCTTACAACGTTTTTGAGGTGACCCATTAAATTGACGAAAATAAGTAAATTTATTTTGCTTTAAATAAAAATTGCGAATTTGAATTTTTTAGCAAGAACATTTTATACAATTGGAGCACTCGAATTTACAATAAATAAATGTGCATCGAATGAAGTTTTTCCAAAACTCCGGTACTCCAATTTCATAAAATTGTATCTGTGAAAATTTAGGATCTTGAAATTTGTTTGTAAAATGATAGAATTTCGTGGATTTTGAATAACAATATAACTACATAATAAAAATTCAAATTTCACACCTGAACAATTAACGGACGGTCTTCGGGGGTGCTAGCAAGAGCTTCTTTTCTGTACTTCGGGTCTCTTGTAAAAACCGAAGAGTGCAACATAGGCGTGTAACAAAGCTGAGCACCGTGTCTTCGTCCCAGTAACCGCCAGGCTAATTCGCTGGCATCCACCATCGGGGCGACGATGTATTTGGGACACCCCAAGATGTCCCTCCAAATGTTTCCAGTCTCTTGGTCCCGTACATTTTTCTCCGAGTTGTCCATGAGTGAAATTCCTGCGAATTCAAAAATAATAAGTCCATAAATATTGGTATCGAGGGAATGGAATGAAACTCAACAGTTTCCGAAATTTTTTTTCTTCATGGGAATATTAATTATCCTTTAATTTTTCAATTTTTCAATTCTCAAAATAGGAAAATAGGAACAATAGACTATTTTTTAAATCTCTCGATTATACAGGTACAGGATATTTCTTTGCTTTTTTTTTTTGTTAAATTGGAGAATTTGGAACATTATACTTCTTTAAAAAAAAATACCTATTATTCAAACTTCATTTTTGTGAATTTATTAATAAACGCCATTACCCCACCCCCCTCATGTAAAATTACTTTCGAAATTAATAAATTTCTATCGTTCAACACAAAAATTGTAAGATTCAAAATTTCGATGGAAAAAATTCCACAAAATTGGAGCACTAATTGTAAGATTTGCTACAAATAAGTTGTACTTCATTCTCCTGCAATTTTTTTAACGGCGTTACAGAGATGTTATGTTATTAAAAATTGCAATGTTACTAACTAATCTTTTTCTATGATTGTAAATTTTCTATAATCGTGCCTAATGAAGGAAGTCAACCATGACCATTTTCAAAAAGATACCATCGGCTTTTCCAAAAACTGGAAACTCAAACATTTTGTACTAACTAATACTAACAACTTTTTCACTATGTGTAAATGTGTGCATTTAAATAGACTAATTCTAAGCTTTGGTACCGACCCCAATTGGCAAAACAGAACCTGAAAATTTGATGGATTTTCCAGCAAATGTCAATTTACTTTTAAATTATTATTTATCAAATATTTTTCATAAAAAAAATACAATTATTATAAATTAATTATCGTATACTATTTTGGTGTAATTTCCTTACCCTTTGGAAGTTTCTGCGAATTTTAGAGAATTAATGTAAAAGAAAATCTTGTTTTTGGATCCCGTTGGTGCTTTTTATGTGAAAACAAGATCAAACTTTATGCGTTTTCCAGGCCATCGACGTTTAAGTAAAGTATCGGGATAATATATATTACAAAAAGCTTTCTATGCACCCAGAATTACATCTTACAGTTCTCATTTATTTTCCATGAGTAGTAATAGTAGCAGCAGTATAGTGGTAGTAGTATTAGTGATAGAAGTGTAGTGGTAATCCCAGTCGCATATTGGTATTAGTAATAATACTACTAATTAATGATAACAATAGTAACAATAATAGTAATAATAATAATAATAATCCTCAAACCGAAGACGCGTACAAATGTAACCGAGGAAATAATTTCCCAATATTTTGCGGGCAAACTTTTATATCCTACAACTGATTGTGAATACTAGTAGAAGTTACAAAACTATTCTGAAACTATAAAATCATGTATTTTGTAAATAAGTACAGTAACGAGTGCCATCCTGATTGCCAAGAAATAATATTAACCCTTCGAAGCGTATACGTGTTTGCGAAAAAAATACTAATTTTCATACTTTCATTATTTATGTGAGGAAATTAAATAATAATAAAGAAAAAATTATACTATTAACACTCTCGATGAAATAAAATTACAAAAAATGCAATGTTCGAAAGTTCAAAAGTTATTTCGAAATAGATGGTCGATGTCGCAAAGGGTTAAATCAAAATCGGGTCTCTTCGTCAAAGTACTTTTTCACTAAAAGTGAACCAAGAGGCTTTTTACGTCGATGGACACTATAAGAAGCCTTTAGTTAACTTAAAAAGTCTATTCGCACCGACTGGTTTTCATTCAGGCACTACGAGAATTTTTCGAGTCCACTTTTAGTCGACCAAAAGTCTATTCACATTTTGAATTCAAACTTTTTAGTCCACTAAAAACCTTCTTTCTCACCAATTCCGATTCCGAAAAGTTTTATAATCTATTTTCAGTCGACTAAAAGTAAACTACAAACTTTCTTCCATGCTACTCTAACTTGACACTATAAGAAGTTTTTGAGGTCACTTTTAGTTCACTATTTATAGATCAATTAGTTTGTCATGAAGGAGAAGTTTGGGACATAACGAGTAAATTCTGATTTCCGATTTCCTCTCTTTCCTCGAGCGAGTCGAAAGCATTATTTATTTTCTACTCGAAGTTAACCTCCAAATTTTTTCATTCGGTCAACATTTCTATAAATCCTTGCAAAATTCTATCAGCGCTTATCCAAGAAGAAATATATCTATTTATAAAATCCAAAAAATGGGATAATTGTTACAGACTAGGCTCAGAAAAATTCTCCGAACTTCGCCTCCATGTGAGATTCATTCGAATCCTTAATTTTTTCTTTCTGGTAATTATACAATCCTAGTTACCATCACAATTACCATTCTTCTAACTGAGAAATGCTCTATTAATTGTACAATGAATAGTTTCCGTATCGATGAACTTCAGAATCTAACGAACCACATTCGACTTCGCAAAATAGTCCGACTATTCCACGGATTTGTAAAAAAGAATTCGAATCCTAATTTCTAGAGTTCTAAACTCGATTCGGAACTGGTACCCAGGTAGGATATTTGTAAAAATGTTATTTTAAAAAAATGCCAGTTGGAATTGTTCCGAAGCTGAGATTATTGTCTTCGACAAAATTCGGAGCCATCAGACTCGAGTTACGTATCGACGAAGATTAGTATCGATTACGGAAACTTTCCAAAGTCTGAAAGACTAGAGATGAAGTTTGGAAAGCTTTCCTTTCCAGTATTTGGTGTTTTTCTTCCAAAGGAACGTCCTTCGGACGTGAAAGATTATATGGCTTCTCCAAACTCCAACTTCGTAAAAAACTACTATGGCAAAATGTAAAAAAACTAGGTGCCAGTGTCCCTGTTGGCGACCCCTTGGGTCAAATTTCATTTTCATGTTGATCAAAAGTCTCGACTCGACGCTTTATGTGGGAATTACCCTGTAAAATGGTTAATTCTAGAAACTGGGGCAAACTCTAGCTCTTCTCTAAGCGAACACACAAGGAATAAATTCCTGGAGGATAAAGTCGCATCCTTCGAACGGGGTGACATGGAGAAAAATGCAATTTTGTGAAATTCATTAGAAAAATAATATACGCTCCGAATAAAAAAAAAATAAGGTTGACTAAACAAAGTTGTAAGAAAGTTTCACGAATGCAGAAATATTTTGACCAAGTAAGTGTATAAAATAATTAATGCAAAATTAATTAATCCTTCGAGTGCCTTCGGGGCAATAGTATCTTACTCAATTTTGTTAGTAGTTTTTTTATAACTAAGGTATTAGGCATAGTACAAAATTTATGAGATTTTAGTTTTCTACTTTGTCCCTACTTTGAAAGATTTTGTAATTAAATATTTATTATTCATTTTTAAGGCCCAATTTCAAAATATTGAAAATGAAGAAATTGTAACCAACAAGAATACCCTGTCCCAGTTTCTAGAATCGCCCCACACTCGCAATTAAAAGCAAATGTAGATGTCAGCACTTGAGATGTCCATGCGGGGTCTAATCGGTAGCGTATCACCGCCCGATTGGTTCAATTTGCAGCCCACGTTAAGACATTACGGGAGCTGCCATTTTGATTTTTTTTCGCAGACCCCACTTGGGACGACTTAGGGTTCGACCACCAGATGTCAGCCGCTTCGCTTTCAATTGGCAATTGAATCGGCGCCAAAAGTTGTCTACGGTAGGGACACCTTCGCCAACAGGGACATTCCTCCAACTCCATAAAACCCACTCTGCTACGATCTAACACCTATCGAACAAAACATCAGCAGTCCAACGTCCCGTTGGACCCCCTAGAGTCCATCGAACTACGACTGTACTTAAACCTAGTCGAACGTCAATTATGCAACGGAGGGAATGCGAAATGATGCAGTTGCGGCGGTGACCGCGGCGACGCGGGCTTGGACAACTCGGATTCTGGTATAGGAGACAACTGGGCGGATTGCGTTACATGCGAGCCCATCTTGAACCTTGGCCTCTTGTGCAATGGCGGTCGGCGAACTCGCAAATGCGGCGGTTGGTGGCTGCGTTTCGTTGCAGCCGAAACGGCGAAGGACGACTGCGACGGGGTCCTCGACAACGGGACTATCTGCTTCACGCGGTGCTCGGACGGTAGCGTCAACGGGGGTAACTTGTTCTCGGGTCTAGGTTGAACCGGTATCGGCGTCAGCGTCGGTGTCGTCGTCGTTGTCGTCGTGGTCGTCTCTTCTATGGCGACCCTCTGCAAACTACTCTCGATGCCCTTCTCGGTTCCCTCCGGGCTCGTGGCAGGAGTGACCTTGTTCTTCCTGGCGCGGCAGGCATCCGCGTTGAGAGACCTCTGCCTGGCGTTCTTCCTCAACCTATTCCGCAGGAACGTCTGGATCCTCCTCATGGTCGTGCAGGACCTGCCCTTTTCGTTTTCCGTCCCCTCCAGACTCTGTCGCTTCTTGTGCTTCGCCTGCCTCTCGGCGAGACTCGAGGAATGGTTGATCATGGAGAAACAGCAGGACACCGGCGAGGGGGTGGAAGGCTTGAGCTCCAGCGAGGGCTCCTGGATGCTCGGCACGGGATGGTTCACTATCGTCTCCGAGGACAACTCGATCGAGGCTTCGTTGGACCGCGTCTCGTAGGAGAAGTAGAGATGGAAGTTCCTCCGTTCCTTCACGCTGGGCTTCGCGTTGGTGCCGCTACCGCTGCCGCTGCTACCGCTACCGATGGTCTCCCGGCTGTGGGTGGAACAGATGTACACGTTCCTGCTCTCCTGGCCGCTAACGTTGCTCGGGGGGCTGCCGACGTTCTCGCAGAAGTGGTACCGGACGGGCGGGGTGTTGGCGTCGTTGCAGAAGCTGCTGGGACAGACGGTGTGCCCATTTCGCTTGGACTGGTTCTTCAGCCGTTTCTTGAGCACGTACTCGTAGGTGCTGATCCCCAGGCAAGCGATGTACCCGTGGAAGAAGCAGAGATGGATGAGGAGGATGGCGGCGATGGCGGAGACGACGCCGATCACGGATATGACGACCAGGGATCCGGTCCCGGGGAACGGCAGCATGGGTAGCGTGACGTTGTCTAGCGTGACGTTCCACACGGACAGATTCCCATGATTGAGATTCATCAATGAGAGTTCCGCGATGGAGATGCAGAGTACCATGAGTGCCGTCAGCACGGAGGAGCCGAGGCAGACGATGAAGACCCCGTAGTTCCTGCTGCCGATGCAGGTGTTGAGCCACTTGCAGTGATGGTCGAACCTGCTGACGCACTTGTTGCAAATGGAGCAGTGCTTGGTGCGCTTGTTCAGCGTGGTTATGTTGCACAAGTGGCACCGGCCGTTCTCGATGACATGGCGATGCTTGCGTCTGTCGAACTCCGGGACCACCGCGGTGCTGGGCTGCAGCCGGACGGCCAATTCCGCGGGATCCAACAGCAGGATCACCAGGTGCGAGACCACGTGGACCAGCAGCACCACCGACAGTGCCCCGTAGAGGACGGTCTGCGCTTCAACGTCCAAGAGCGGTATGAGGACGCAGTAGGTGCTCGCAGCGATGCCCAGAATGGCGATCCAGCCGATCACTTGTTGCGGGTGCAGGGGCAATTGCAGGCCGTGTATGCGTCGGTGTCGCCTGTATTCCGGCGCTATGAGGCTGTCTTGGAGGGAGCAGAAACGGGATAGCTTCGTTCTCGCGATTTGCATAACTCCTCCTTGACATGTCGACGAGAGTCCGGCGCTCTTGTGGAAACGAACGATTGGGGGATCCTTCGCGTGGCTGGGTACCGACGGGCTTTCAACGGGAAGGAACGATCGCGGGGTTGGCAGGCATCGTCGCACGTGGTTGCTCGCTCCTGCTCGACGCTGGCATGGCAACCGCTTAACCTACGGTGTCCCCGCTGCTGGTGCCCACAATCCCGAGCTTTGGACCGAAAGTTTCAGCCGCAGCATCAATTTTTCAGTCGTTGTGTATCGAGGACTCCTCCTTTTTCGACATGAACGCATCGATGGCGCACGACGGTGCGGCTCTTCCGTGAGCAAACGTGAAAAATAAAGGGTCTCCAAGAGTCGTTCGATCGATAAGTCACAACACAGTTATACCGGCAGCGTTTCTTCCACCCCCTCCCCCTGGACTCGCGTTCTTAACGTCATGGCTGACATCGCTCGACACCTTCTCGTTCCCTTTCTCTCGGTTATTCGGCTTCCCCGGGGTACCGACGCGCGATCTTCCTCGCCACGATCTCCGTTTCGTTCCGTCTTCGATGACGATCGCCACCGGGATCCACGACCGAAGGCGACTTCACCGGGGACTGGCCCCAGGGTTGCGCTATAGCCCGCGATGCGCTCGAAGGAGACCAACGAATCGCACACGGTCACGCGCATTCGCCAAAAACACACGTGTGTTCACGGCCAACGCGCATATTTGACCTTTCGAGCGACGATCCTCGCCTCGTTCACCAGCGAGACTCTCGCTTCTTCGCCGGACTGGTACGTGCCCGCCTATGTCGTGCGGCTGCACGACGAAACCATAACCCATGTATAGCAAAATAAGTGGCCAGGCGCAAGCCCGACGGAGCTGCGCCTAAAACGCATACGCGCGTTACGGCTTCGACCAAACTATGGTTGTTTGATTTTACGACCCCCCCTTATGCGTATCCTATTATACGCACGTCATGCATTTAACGATATAATTTGTATATCGATATACGATTCGACGTGGTATTAACCCTTAGAGGTCATTAGGGGTCAAAATGACCCCAAGCAATTTTAGATTGTTGCGCAACTTTACATTGCATTGCCTCTTTCCTGATTTTTTTTCGCCATTTTGAAAATTTGATAAAAATTTTTTGCCATGGTATTCTCATTCTAAAAGGTTCAAAGTAATATCCTGAATTTTTATGAGTCGTTCGGAATGATATTGGCAACGCGGCAATTGTTTAAACATGGCTGGGGTCGTTCTGACCCCGTGTGACCGGCACGTTATTTTTAGAACGTGACCTTTAAGGGTAAATTATTTGCCGACTTTTGGAGAGCGTACGCATGGGGGAATCCAAGTAAAATGGACGAATATTTAATAAAGTTCGAAGTCCCTAAGAAATTGGTACAACCAGACTCGAACCAAGTCCGCCAGTTCGATAACGGAGACACGGTAAAAATGGGTATAGTCTTTCGGAAAGTTTTGTTACCCGCGAATTAAAACAGAAGCATGCGTAATTTTCTTTTCTTCTTTTCGATCTTGCATTAGGGCAATCTTGCGATTAACTTTTAGAGCGTTAGGATCGGTAAGGCCTAAAAAAACATGGCGGAGTTGGAGTTAGAGTCGGATTTAAGGTTAGGGTTACTCTTCCCGGTACATATATTCGAATTGTTATCGTCTACACATACCAAAGAAACCCACGAATAAACAAAGACAACGTCTCGGTGATTCCCTTTCACACATTTTCCTCTAATCCAACATCCAATATCCAATATCTAATATTTCTTCGGGAAAATGAATTAATATCAAAACGGCACGTAAGTCGGATTTTGGAACACACCTGGGGGACCAAAAGATGTGTGCCACTAACCTCTGCATCCTCTATATACTGTTGACGTTATCATGATTTTCTCGTTTCTTCAGGAGCATCGCGGGGAAGGTACATAATGTGAGTTCTGGGTTAATTAAGAACAGGTATGCACAGGTAAAAATCGTTCTTCGGGGAACAAATACGTCCTTTAGCTCGGTCCAAAAATGTTTACTCACTCTTTTCGAAGTCAGGAGTCGATGGATGTTTCGTCCTTGATTCACCAGTCGCAGTTACTGCCGCTTTTCATGGATGCGACGAGTGGATATAAATCCTATTTGCGAGAAATGAGGATCCTACGAATTCCTGTCATCCGATTCCCCGATACTCGAAGACCGTTTTCGCGAAAACAGCAACATGTACATATGCACTAACTCCAACACCACCCATGTGCGCGTGTCAAGGTTTTAAGGCGGATCCTAATGAGAACCGACGTTAGTTTAGTAGTGGTGTAGCGGTGTGAAGGTGGCAAAGAGTGTGCGTTCAAAACTTCACGGACGTTCCAGGTCATTCCATTGACTCGTTCCGCGAGTTTAGTAATTTCGTAGGTTTGTCCAATATTGAGGAAAATATATGATAAGATTCGTAAATGGAATAAAGTTAATAACAAATACCAAGGATCGAATCTCAATCTCTTCCGATTTTCTAATACAAGTTGAACAATCTGAATTCGAAACTGGACCGAAGGAAAAATGAGAAACAGCCAACTTCACGTATTAGGTTGTCCCATAAGTTTCTTCCTTTCCCGCTCGAGGTAATATATAGCGTGGCGCGGAAAAAACTTATGGGACACCCTAATATTTGACTTTTCTTGCTACGAAATCTACTCGCACCTAATAGTGGCAATAATTTATTAAACGATTGCCAAAAAAGTATGATTCGATTCAATGTCATTAGAGTCTAACGAATATACTAATTATTTTGCCACGTATATGGTATTTCTGTAAAATTGGATACTTTTTTGAGAATCGAAACACCTTGTCATTTTTTACATAGAATCTAATGGGATTCAATGAAATCCAAGAAGATCTCCTATGATCCAATTTGATCCAATTGAATCTACCAATTTTTTTCTCCACACACCAATGTAGCGTTACTATAAAAATATAATTTAACTATAAAAACGATTGATTAGAGCATTTCAGTAAAATTGACAATTTTTCCAAAAATCATAACCCTCCCTTGATTTTTAATGTATTAAATTATGTAAGATTTCTGCTCCATCGAAGCTCTTGGTCTTATAAACATAAAAATAATTGTATGACACTCATGTTATAAAAAAATTCAATATTTAGTACGAGAAAAACAAATTGCAAAATTTTCTTACAACAAAGATGCTCGAGTCGGACCCGAACGGACCCCATAGACCAGCCGAGGGTTAGACACTACGACATCAAATTGGATCGAAAGAGATTTCACATGATTCTAATCGCATCTACTGATTGCCTTCTAAATGATAATAAACTTTTTCAGTAACTTTGGAATTAAAACTCGGACTGGTGCAAAAATAATGGCGGTTCTCTACCATCACTCGTGATGTTGAAACCGCAATTATTTCTGCACCAACTTTATAAAAATTCGCAAAAAATATTTAAAAAACTTTTGTTAATAAACCGATACTTTTCTATCCATCATAATCACAAATGAAATGAACAAAACGATCTCCCTTAAAAAAATGAAACCCAACGGTACCCGAGTCGACACTGAGAAAAGTTTGATTTTGTCGATACCCAACTTGGAGATCGACTTTCTCATTGATAAGATAATTAACAAAAAATATTATACTTGTGTATGTGTATATGATGCTTGGGTGTATGAAAATCTATGCTTTTCAACGCGATTCTCTTTTTTCTTTGCCTTCCACCTCCTCTTTTAACCCTCTTAATTCTTTGAATGTAGATTATTTGCAATAAATCACTTATTTGTTTACTCGTCCCTTTAGAGTGACTCGAAACGAAGAGGAAAACGAATCGTTCAATCCCAGAAATCCCATACAGAGTGATACAAAGAAATTCTTATTAATTCATGACATATATGTACAAGAAACTTTTTCACTAGAACACTTTCGATTAACGCGTTTTCCTGCGATTTTTGTTTTTCTAACACAAAATGAAAACGTTGTTCAATCGCTTAAGCTACATCGATCGATTGGTTTATCGACAATTCATTCGTAATCGATAACAAGAGAAAGGAAAATTGTTCTTTCATCGACGTGTCTATAGTAATTATTAAAAGGTACAATTAGCAAATTACTATGTCGTGTATTCACTTTGTGTAATAATAATAATAATAATAATAATAATTAATAAAAATAATAATAGATAATGATAATAATAATAGTAATAATAATAATAATAATAGTAATAATAATAATATATCATGATAATATTTGTTTTCTTTTCCTCTGAATTAATCATAGCGCGATTATTTTTCTCCACATTTTTCTTAATTACCTTTCTCACATGCTCGCTGGCAATCTAATTTGTTTGCTCTTATTTACTTTTATTTATATATATACATATTAGGTCGTCGACTAAATCCTGCCGATCTCACCCAACATTCTTTAAAATAAAAATTCCGCAGAATATAGTTAACGAGCTAATATACACATAAATATATATAAATACATAAACGCGTGCACACACACACACGTACGCGTATCCATTTATTTATATATTTATATATATAAATATATATATAATATTATCAATCGGTTTATTACCTTTTTAACTCCTATTTATATCTTTTTTTGTTTAACCAAATACTAAAAATACAAATATTTTTCTGTTTCCTCATTTTTCCTTTGCCTTTACCATTTTTGCCATTTTTGCATCGCGGGCTAATTTTCGCTCGCCATGTACCCCTCGCCCTACAATGTTATATTTGCAGGATATAATCGCTTTGAAAAATTGAAAGGTCCGTGAAGCAAAAGATTTTCAAACGGTCGAACCAACCAGATGTTTTTTCGGTTGGTTTTGTCCTAAGCATTTTTTACATCGGTATCGAATCGTTCGGTTGCAAGAGAATTTTTCATTTTCTGTAATTTTTTCAATAAAAATTAAACCTTATTGCTAGGGTTTCCGAGTAAGAGAAGCCAAGAATTGGAAAATTCCAAAAAACAAAGTTTAGATATTCGCAAAAAATTAACTATCGATTTTTACTACTCGGGCGATATAAATTAATATCGTAGAAATTCCACCCCCCCGAGCGTTTGGAATTTAAAATTAAAATGTAGATTTTAATTTGCAAATACGAAATTTCAATTTTAAATTTCAATCCATTGGGGGCAAACAATTGCAATTTTTTCACACTTATTGAATTCGTTTTTCAACTTCAATATTCTCAAATCCAAAACCAGGCAAATTTTCCAAAAGGTCAATTCCAGCTTGTCCCCACTAATTGATCAAACTTTCTTTTTATAATTTTGTTTTTCAATTTGAATATTTTGAAACCAAGTCGATTTTAGCTTGACCCTATTAATTAATGCAAAATTTCCTTTTTTTTCTTTACAATTTTAATACTTTCGAATTTCAATATTTTCGAAACACTCGATTCTCGCTTGTCCCTCCCAACTGATTAAAAAAAAACGTGGTTCCACGAAATTCCTTGAAAAAATTACACTTTCCTCTTCAGTACAAATCATCACTCTTTGGTGTAAAAAAAAATGCCCGAACTTTCAAAATCCTTGAATTTTCGAAAAGCACGCGTTGCTTCAAAGACCTCTCTTAAAAGCGTGAGCACGTTTAAGAAGCACTCAGCTGTAGCGTCTATATTTATATATATATATACATAATCTATAATATACATAAATATAAACACTGTCTGCGTATATATTTATATATACGTGTATACGCATACAAATATATATACATATACAAGGAAACTGGTATTTACACGAAGCTGAATATTTATCATTTTTTTTTCTTTCTTTTCTTTATGGTCTATACAATTATGTAAATGTAATATTTCCTTCCGATAATAAAATTGTAACGTAATAATACTTAGCCTACCTAACTCATGTCAAAGAAAATATTTTTTACATCAAAATTACAATTTCTTGTTTTCTTCGCGCCTCTGTCTTCAATTTCCACTTTTCCCTCTCACCCACCCAATCCCAATTCTTTCCGTCCTTTCCTCCATGCCTAATTATAATCGCATTATTACTACATATGTAGATTTCACATTACACTTTATCCCATCACATTGTCTGGTAAAATGAATCTTAAGTTATTTAAGACCTTATTGATTTAATTCATCTTTCTTTTCATTCTCTCTCTCTCTCTCTCTTTCTCTCTTTTGTTTTTTCTTTATATATATGTATAATAATATTTACATAATTTTTTTTTTCATTTATCATTCATCGTTTCCCGTCTGTTATAAACAAAGACGTTGTTGATTATTTCTTTATTTATATTTAATATATAGTATTTACAATATTACGATGGAGTGGTTGTCGAAGATCATCATAATCATAAGAAACAAGCGAAAAATTGCTAACTAATTCATTTTACATTACGAAAGTGTCAATATCTGACTGTTGAGACGTTTATTTCCCTTTTTTTATTTATTTCTTTCTTTCTATCTCTTAGAATCATCGGAAAAAGGTGATTGATTGATTGATTGATTGATTGATTAATTCAAGTCTCTCGACTTCGTCTCTTCCATTTTCTCACGAAATTCAATCAAGTACGAAATCAGGTGAAAATTCGGAAGAAAAGTGCCAATTGCTATCGGTACCGAAAATATTTCATGATTTCTAAGGACAAGTGCCATTTGAAAAATATCTGTCAATTTGAAAGAAAAATATCAGGTTTGAATTTGAGTCCCATTATTTATGGAATTCATTAAAGTAGAATTTGTTAAATAGAATTCGAGATAAGAAAATTGAATTCCATTGATTCTCTAATTTTCAATTTTGATTTTAATGAACGAAGTTTAATTGAATATCGTTTTATCTCTTTGACTAAAAATCAAACCATAAATAAATTCGTTTCCATTGGAGTATATGGAAATCCATGAAATGAGCCTTTTCAAGCCGAGAATTGAATTTTTCATTAAAGAAAAATAAAAATCACGAACTGTCCAATAAATTTTCCAAATAATTTTAACGATTTTCAATTCAAAGAAAAATTAAGTGCGAAACTGAAATTTCCAAGAAACTCTTTGGCGACAAAATTTTTCATTAAATAATTACAAAAAGGAAGCAACAAAATTTCCTATGATTCAAAAATCCTAAAAGCAATCCCGAACGAATAAAAAATCATAACAATTCCACGGGCGATTCAAAATTATACGATCTTTAAATTATTGAAAATCACAAAATCTGAAATTAATCGAGGAGACTTTGGCCAAAATTCTCATTTTTGCCAAGAACCAACACGATATTCGTAAACTTGGAAATTACAGTTTCTGAAACCCTAAATTTTTCGGAAACTCTAGTTTCCCTAAAAAAAAGTACCGATCCCAGTATTTATTGTAACGCAATTGTTTTTTTTCTTTTTTGCACTTTCTCCCTGGGGAAGTGAAAGATTCGCAGACAAAAAAATTCGCATAACAAACAATTCTTTCGTCCCTTATCAACGGATCTGCCCCAGCGGCGTCCCAACGTCCCGTTGTCCCATTATGGGAAAATGGGAGCAAAAAAAAAAACGATAGAATCGCCCCATTGGGCAGGTCCGCTTACAATATTGCATTTTCGAGAAAAAAAAAGCGTCCAAGAGACGACGTAGAGGGATTCTGATTTTCGCAGTTATACGATCGATCGTAAAGATTAATTAATTAATGAATTAATTAATTGATATACGTTGTGTGTAATATAACATGACAATAATGAAGTAGTTGCACGACTTTGAATATTATCGCTAATTATTCAATTTCATTTTCTCGTAGGTTTTTTTTTTTCTTCCTTTTAATGATAAAAACTTTGAAAACAATTTCAATATGTACATTGAAGAGAGATTGTGATATATATGTACTTCGCGAGAATTTTACAAGAAAGTATTTACAATATATTCATTCATATATTATCTATCAAATTAACATTGTTTGTATTCAACTGTAATGTTTCATTTATTTTGTTTCTTTCTTTCTTTCTTCCTTTTTCTTTAAATTTCTTAATAATAAAAATGTTTCTTATTGTTTTTCTTCTCTTTATTTTAATTCTCCTTTCATTTGTTTATTTATTTATTCATTTATTTATTTATTTATTTACTCGTTAATCCTTTTGTTATATTTATGCACGGTTTTATCGATTCCTATTCGGTAAAATCGATTCCATATCTCAGAAAAATAATGTAAATTTGCTTCTTTCTTTCTTTCTTTCCTAAGAACCCCTTTTCAAATCCACATTTTCCTGCATTTCGTAACGACTCGTTTACCGAGAGACTGAGTTTCCAAAATATTCATCGATACAATATTTCAATTTTCATTTTCAACGTCCCAATTTTGCAAAAAAAAATTTATTTCCTGTCCCTCGAGTTTGAAAAATGCCTCTGAAATTAAATTTTTTTTATTTATAATTAAATTTATCATTCAATTGAGAATTTTTAATCGCTTTTATCGAAATTTCATAATTTCAGGCTGATGTTAAGTAGAGATAATAATAGTAGTAATAATAATAATAACAACAACAATAATAATAATAATATTATCTCCGCCCAAAAAAAATAGTAAATATTTAAACGGGAATTCAACTGCTACTATAATTAAGAGACAGAGGTAGTAATAATATTAATAATAGTGATGGTGTCGAAAATAGCGAGAAAGTCGATTCAAACCGTATGAAAAAAATTTTTCCTGAGGAAAAAGTGTTTTTCATTTTACAAAAAATGGTACTTAACGACACTAAAAGTTCTTAAAAATGTCACAATGGTTCCTCCAGTTGCTGAAACTTGCAATTTCCAAAAGAAAAAAAAAACAATTATTTATCACATTTCAATATTTCTTACCCGTAACGCTATACCTAAAATTATAAATATATATATATATAATGAAATATAAAATTATATATACATTCCGCAACCGGGAAATTAGATTTTCGTTACAAAGAATTTTCTAAGTGACGCACAATTCCCAAATTTACGCCGAATCAATTTCCATCGAATTGGGAAACCGCTTTCCAGCAACCGGAGGACACTTTCCTCTTCGATATCATTTCAAGCAACTCATTTCGGGAGATTTTACCCAAAAGCGCGGCAAAGTTACATCGCAAATTATTATTTTTTCCGATAAAATTTACAGACTGTGTTTCGATGAAAAATCGTAGCTGCCAAAATTCGGTTCACGGTGTTCGAATATTTTCCTCTTTTTTTTTAAATACAAATTTTTTTATAAATACAAATTCAGTTGAAATTCCGAAACTCTTCTCGTGCGAAAACGCTCGTTTCCAAAATCTTCGAAAACTCGAGATTCCAAGAATTTCCAGTTTCGAGCTTTTCGAAATCGCCAAAATTGTCTAATCGAAAAACGCTCGTTTTCGAAAAATTCAAGAAAAATTCGAGATTCCCAAAATTTCCAGTACCGATTCGAAAATTCACAAATTTCTGGAAACAAAGTCTATCGGCGAATCTGTCGGCATTTTGTCGACCCAAAAAGTCCCACATTTGCGTTAAGAAAGTATAACTTTTTTTTTTCTTTGTTTTCCATGAATATTACGGCAGTACAGTTCGGATGTATAGATTAAGTGTCAAATATAGATTTTTCTTTTACCACCTCTTTTGCAAATCTTATTACGATTAATCTATTTTTGTAATACATTATCAAAAATTCTCATTTTTTTCTTCCCCCGTTAATAGCTACTACCCCATTTTCTCTTTTTTTTCATTTTCTTATCTTTTATCAATTTGATCTTTGCTTAAAGTACTTACTATCAATTATATTGTTTTCTTTTTTTCATTTTTTCCTTTTTTGTACAATCATTCAACCGATGGTAAAAGAAGCTTTTGAAAACGTTTTATCGGCAGTTTCATTTTCGCTTTTCGTTTAATTCTAATCTTAAATAATTAGTTCAGAATGTGATGTGCCAAAAACAAAAAAAAAACAAAACAAAAAACGTCGTTTCAACGTTTTGAAACAATTCTCGCTGTTTCGTTCTCAATTTCTTGTAGGAGCAGTACAGCAGGATCAAGAACGCTAGACGGTGATAAGAAGAACGAAAAGATCTCTTTCTTTTTTTATTCATCATCATCATCATCATCATCATCATCATTTTTTTCTCATTCTTGTATTCATTTTGTCATAAATATCTAAGAACACAACAATTAATATTCATTATTACTTCGCTAAAATTACAAAAAAAAAAAATTATCATCTTCAACGACACAACAGTAATATATCCCTTATACCTTATTATGTCACATGAAAAGAAAAAAAAAAGCTTCCCGTCTAACTTTGTAATATTTTCAGTTTCGTAATATCAAAAAAAGAAGAAGAAGAAGAAGATAATTCACTGGCGAAAAAAAAGGCCGATCCAGGGAAAGGAAAACCGCCCTGCCGAGGTGCAGCTTCTTGACAAACCCTGGCAGCCGGGAATCTCCGCACCTTGGCCCGAGGGCGTTCCTTCCCGGAGCCGATTATCATTTTTTTTTGCCCAGCGTCCGTATAAATATTACTATTCTTACTCTTAGACGTAGTTTTGCCTTTATGTCGTACTTTGTTTTCGTTTTGTCCAAAAAAATAAACATATACATATATATATACATACGCACCGGAGTACGTGTATATGTACACATATACTTTAACGGGGAAATTGAAATAACACCGTCCAGCACGTTCTTCTTCGGCTATAATACTCCTGGGGACTTATTACAGCGAAACTTTGTGCGCTACCGACACAAAAGAGCTTCACCAGGTGGGGTCCAGCCACTCGGCGATCAAATAACCATTGATAACCATTGACAGACAGACGATCCGACGAACGGGCCTTGAGCAGCGACTAATCACTGTTAGCTAATCACTGTCAAGGTCGCTTCCCGAGGGTCATTTGTTCTCCCGGGATATTCGCCTCCTCTTCGCCTGCTCCGCTGCCTCGGCCGTTACTAAAACAACGTTCCCGCTGTACGAGGTGTCTTTGGTTAAAGTATTTTAGAGAATACGTTTGTTACTGATATTTCATAAGAAAACGTCTTCAAACACTTTAATGACAAGGGGAGGGATCCTTTTAGAAAGTTTGAGAAATAGTTACCGACCGCTAATGAGAAATTTTTGTGCTTTTTGGTTTTACCAAAAGCAACTAATTTCATTTTCAGGGGAAATAATTAGTGAAAGTAATTATTTATTGTTATAAAAGTAATTTTCTTGAAAGTAATTGTAATATGTAATTATAATATATAATAACGTAATTAATACAAGGAATTATTTATTATTTCCCCTATGAGTAAATAAAAACGAAGAATCGCTGATTTTTCCCATTTATTGGATGCCACAAATTTATTTTTATTTTTTAAATTTATTTTCCCCATTTATTGCTACCAATTTATTATTTTTATTTTTCCTTCATTGTTGCCCCTGAGCAGCAAATTTCTGGTAACTGAGAAAAAGTTACCAGCGACTAGTGAAAAATGGGTGCGTTTTGTGTTTACTATCGGCACCAATTTCCAGATAAAATAATTCGAACTAATTATTTTTGAAAAATATTTGCAACTAAGATTATTATTTGAGAAAAATTAGAATCGAAAAAATAATATTTTGAAAAATATTACAACTACTTATTTTGTGAAAAAATTTCCCTAAACTTGGGGAATTTTATTGAAAGACTTATTCCCTTTTATTGCTTGCTATAAATTTATTTCAATTATTCCAGTATAATTATTGCCTCTGAATAGCAAATTGCTAGTAATTGAAAAAGACAAAAATTCCAGCGACTAGAAAATCGGTATTTTTTGTTTCAACGAACGGCACCAATTTTTTTCAAAATCGAAGCTATTCCGAAAAGGAAAAACCAGCGACTCCCATTTATTGGTCGCTATGGCAAAAGCGCGAAGCTTTGATACTTAAACCATCCTTTGCCACAAATTGGGCTAACTACGAATAAACGTACCAGCGCCACTTCTCGTTTTCCTCCGATTGACATCATCCACGGACCTCGAAGCGCCTCTCGTATTGCTGGCGGGCGCTGCCAAGGGTGACGCTGTACTCTGGCGAACGGACCTCCGCGTGGTGACTTCCCCGACCGAATCCGTGCTGGATACGGAAGTAGCGCGTAATCTCTCCTTGCCAACGGTAACCACTTGCGTGCTACCCGGTTGCTGTTTGGTGGTTAATAAACGACTCTCTCTTTGTACTCTGTTGGTGGCGTTTAGACTCGCGGTGTTGCTCGAATTCACTTGGTTGCCAGAAACCGTCGCGCTTGAGTTCAATCTGAAAAAAAAAAATAAGAGTCATTCCATCGAATCCGAAGTTTACGCTTTCGCCTAAATACTCACTTTTGATCTTTAGGTTTAGGCGACGCTACAGGCGTGTCGTCGGATAAACGTGACTTTGTTTTCCCACCGGTCTCGACTAGCGACTCCTCGTCGGAAGATTCCACTTCAACCAAAATGGGGCCTAAAGTTGAGACAAAAAACAATATTAGGAAAAATTTGCACATTTTTTTGTATGGGAAACTTCGAAAATTAATGAGTCAGGCGGTTAATTTTCCGCTTCTGCATGAATATGTAAAAATTGCAACAAAAGCTTTAATCCAGGGTCCAAGAAAAAATGTCCCATAAAATAATAATATTTATTGCGTCGCTGGTTAATTTTTATTTGTATAATTTTGATAAAATTTTCTGGTTTTTACTTTTTTTCTTATTATTGTATTGATATTTTTCTCCATTTGAAGATAAAAATTAAGAAATTTTCGAAATTCCCCATAACCGTTGGTTAATTTTTAATTGTATAGTTTGATAGAATTTTCTGGTTTCGACTTTTTTTTTATTGTATTGATATTTTTCTTCATTTGAAGATAAAAATTAAGAAATTTTCGAAATTCCCCATAAATTCCCCATAACCGTTGGTTAATTTTCATTTGTATAATTTGATAGAATTTTCTGTTTCTGACTTTCTTTTTCATTACTGCATTGATATTTTTCTTCATTTCCAGATAAAAAATGAGAAATTTTCGAAATTCCCCATAAAAATTCCTTTTTTTAAATTTAAGATGGGTTGCGAAAGAGTTGCATTTTGTGACTGCACTTTATGGCACAAAATCTAAACCCGAGATGCGAAATCCCGCGGGCTTAATTACCTTTCTTAGCTTTGGTCAATATGCTGAAGCCTTTCTTGGACTGATCTTCCTTCGCGAGCAGTTGTTTCTTGATCGAAACACCCTCCTCAACACCCATGCAGGCTTTGATGAGCTCCGCGGCATTTTCGGAGCATTTCCGCTTGCCCGGTCTCGGCTGCGGGTCCTCGGCCGTGCTGGAAGCCACGGAACTCTCGCTCTCCTGGCGTTTCCTCTTGCCGCCTTTCATCGTGGCCGTGTTGGGTGACAACTTGGAGACCGTCAGCTTCGGACTGGCTTTGGCGTACGGTGATATACTGCGTCTCTCCTCCAGCTTGTTGTGCCCGTGGGGGCTGCTCTTGGGCGTCTTGGCGATGTCCGGGCTGTTGAGCTTCTGCGAGCGCGTCCTGAGCGACCTCTTCTCGCTGTTCTCGTTCGGGATCTCGATCAGCAGCTGCTCCAGGAGTGACTTCGGCGGACGCTTCACGTACTCGTCCGCGCTATTGGCACTTATCCTCTCCACGAAGTGCGCCTCGTCGTTGTCCTCGATGCATATCACGTCCTGCCGGCCCTCCAGCTCCTGTTTTCTCCTGCGCTTGCGGTTCACGTGCTCGGCATCGGTGGACTCGACCTCCGGGTTCTGCGCCGCCGGGCTCGGCGTGTCGTCCCGCTGCAGGACCACGGGGTTCGAGTAGGTGTACAGCGGTGGCGTGATCCTGATGGGCTGGGGATCCTCGCCCAAGGGCGACTGGATGCTCATGCTGATCTCGTTGGAGTCGCTCACGATCTTCTTCACCAGGTCTTCCGTGACCTTCTGGAGGCTCATCGAGGACGTCTCCTTCGTGGAACTCGGCACCCCCGTGGACTCGCCGCTCTCCGGCTTCACGGCGGCGCTGGAATTCACCGCGTTCTCGCTGCCATCGCCGGTGGCTTCCATCCGATCCGATTGCCTGGTATCGTCGAGCTTGGGTTCGACCTTCACCTCGGAATTCAAACCCTCGGTTTCCGTGCAGCCGCTGCCGTTGCCGCTCTCGCCCTTAACGCTCTCGTCGTTCGCCACGACGATGAAGTCACTTTGTTTCTCACTTTTGACCTGAGCAAACGACGCAACGTGATTCCTCATAACGGGTACACCGGTATCGTTCTGTCCGCCGTTATCGGTCGACCTGTTGCTTAATCTAACTGTGCCACCACTACTACTACTACTACTACTGCTACTACTTTCCACCGTTACCGTCGGCTTATTATCCTCGCACGTATTGTTCTCCGCTATTTCCGATGCGTTCTGACTACTCGTAACGTCCTTACCACCCCGATCGCTTTGCTTGACGGTCGAAATTTTTGCGTCGCAATTGTCCTTACCGTCCCCGGCTTGTGCTTGCGCGCATTGCAACAATTGATTATCACTCTCGCTTGTACTGGTTACAGAAGCGGCGGTCACGATCGTCATGCCGGCACTCACTAGAGGACTCGGAATACTTTTGCCGACGTTACAATATTCGTCGGACCTCGACGACGGGGGTGCAGGTGGAGGCGAGGACGACGGTAACGACGTCGTCGACGTGATCGCGGCGGCTGTTGCGACGACAGTCGCGATTGTGGTCGCCGTTGTCGGAGTCGAATTCGACGAATTCGTCGACGTCGATGTCGATGTGGACGTCGTCGTCGCCGTCGTCGACGTCGTCGTCGTCGCTGTCACGTCCGTAGTCACAAGAGTGGTGTTAACGCTCGCGTTCGTGGCTTCACTAGAAACTACATTACTACTATTTTTAACATTACGCTCACTGGAGTTTGATAACGAGGACATATCATGACTCAAATGATTCTCAAGGAAACTCGCGACAGACACGGGACTCAATCTCTTTGAATCGCTCGATTTTACAAGTTCCGAATGCGAATTTGAACACATGTCACTACTGCTAGTCGAAGAAGGCACGTTCTTATTGGTAATTTGCAGAGGCGATTCCCCCGGTATTGTGTTCTTGTTGTTGCTGTTGCTGCTGCTGCTGCTACTGCTGCTGCTTTGGCTCACGGACTCCGTCGCCGGCCTGTGCAAGGGTGATTCTCCCTGATTCGGTGACTTCTCTGATAAAGCGTCCATCGATTCGATACCAGAATCCTCGCCACCGCCGCCGTTACCGACCACCCGCTCCACCGTGGCGTCCACCACGCCGATCCCGATGGGCACCGTTGTCGTGTTCTCCAGTAACTTCTGCTTGACCTTCGCCTCCGTGACGTTGATGTCACCGATCGGCAGGGTCATGGATTTGCTCGACGCCAACTCGGTGCTCTGAGTGCCGGGTGCGAGCGGTGGAGGAGTAGTGGCGGTGGTGGTCGTAGTTATTGTTGTTGTTGTTGTTGGCGTTGTCGTCGTGGCCGCCGTCGTGGTCGTCGTCGGCGTCGTCATTGCCGTCGTCGTCGTCGTCGTTGCCGTTGCCGCTGCCGCCATCGTCGTCGTCGTCGTCGTCGTCGTCGTGGTGGTGCTGGTGGTGGTGGTATTTTGATCGCCCCCGCTGCTGACGATCGAACTCTGCGTGCTTTTCAACAGACTGACCCTTTGTACAGTTTCAACTTTATTCTCTATCGCTACCCTATCCAATGGCTTCATTATGTGATTCTGAAGTATTTTCTTGCTGCTCGGGTGCTCGGCTTTGTTGTGTCGACTCAGACCCGCACTCCCGTCGTTCTTCGACGTCGCGTGATTCTTCAGTTTCTGACCGAGAACCGCCGGTTTACTGGAAGCGCTGGAATTCGACTTGCAACCGTCCAAGTCCACCCTACCCTTCCCCGTGATCGCTCGGTTCGCGGTTAAAGGCTGCTGCGAGCTCTTGGCGCCGCTCTCGATCGTCGTCGTCGTCGTCGTCGACGTCGCGGCGGCCGTCGACGATACCGTCGCCGTTGATTGCTTGCTCTCCGGACTGGACGTCGAATGGGAGCAACTCTGCGCGTTGGGACCGACGGCTTTCGACGTCGGGCTGTCGTTGTCGAACGAGGCGTTTGATTTCACGCTGGAGACCGCGTTCTGCGTCGACGTGCTGTTGTCGGACGTGGCCTTCTGACCGTGCAGATGCACGGTTTCCGTATTCTGAGATTCTACAGTTCGGGAAAAAAATCGTACCGTTAGAGTTTCAATGACACGAGGGCTGGGGGTGAATGAAACTAGTTTGGGTGTGATACTAATTGTTTTTTTTTAACGCCGTTTCTACCAAAGGTTTCGTTAGGGTTTTTTTGCTAGGTAAATAATTTTTATTAATTATAAAAATTAATTTTATTAATTAATCATTTTTATTAATTATAAAAATTATTTAGCACTCAGAGTAAATAATTTTTATTAATTATAAAAACTATTTTCAACTAAATTTAATTTAATATGGTAAAAAATTGTATCTAATATAAAATACAGCAAAACCCTAGCAAAATCACGGCAAAAGACGCCGTTTAGAATTATTTTCGAGGTTTAATTTAATATTTTTTTAAATCCACAAAAGGGAGGTGCTCAGTAAAGCGATTATGCATTCGTAAAAAAAATTCGGTATCGAATAAGAAATTCTATTTAATTTATAACGCTATATTTTTGGTTTTGGATTTTTCATTACGTAAGAATATCGCGTTAGAAATTTTTTTGGTTAATTTTGAAGAAAAAAAAAGTAAACATGTATTTCGAGATTCTATAAAAAAAAAAAGAGCAAAGGGAAAATAATACCTCCTAAATTAAGGTCCTTTTCATCCACCAAACTCAAACGTCTTCTTCTCTCTTGACTAATCAGATCTTTCCTGAGACCGTTGACTTCCGTCGTAAGCCGCGAAGTACCCAAACTCGTGCTCAGAACAGCGGATTTCTCAGCGGCCACAGTCTTGCCGATATCACTGTCGCTCGTTCTGCGTATCTCTCCGACCCTTTTCACAGCGCTCAGATCGTTTCCGGATACAACAGCTTCTGCCTTTTTCACGTTTTGACCAGCGGCTTCGCCTTTGTATCCCAGTTTCCGCCACTTCGCTTGACTATCCAGAATCCTACCACCCGACAATAAATTTTGCTCCCTGTGCATGCCTTCTCCGGAGTCCGACTTTTTCTTAGAATCTCTTCTTTTTGTCTTGCCTGTGAAAGATCAACAAAGAAATTGTGAGCTCGTCGAGTAATCGTTGTTATTCGCTTAATGTAAAATTAATACTTTATCGGGGTACAAAAAACCCAGATTTTTATGATTACGCATAAAAACCCGTTTTTTAGGGGGGTTTACATAAAGTTTCATTGATTTAAACCAGTTGGATATTAAAAAATACATAAATAAAAATAGCCACGATATTTTTAGTTAAATATTTTATCTAAAAATGTTAATTTCGTAGCTCTTTCTACCAATAATTTATTTTGGAAATTTCATTGCAAAGAAATTCAAAAATTTGAATGTTGGAAAATGAAAACTGGAGTTTGTTGGTGTAAATTCACATTTTAAAAATCCATAAACAAAAATATAGAATTTTAATTAAAATAAATTTTCTTAATTAATACCAATTTTTATAGAGACGCGTTTTGTGGATTTCAAAAAAAAAAAAATGTTCCCAGGAACTCCGTTCCTTACCTCCACCAATTTTATGCTCGTTCGCGTGATTTTGTACATCGGCATCGGCCTGACCCTTGCTCAAGGTTTGCTGCGGACTCGGGCTTTGATTCAACAAAGGACCTTTGTGTTTCAGAGGCGACGGTATCCTGCTGTGCAACGGGATATCGTCGACGTCGTTGCCCTTGCTGGAGCTCGCTTTGATGACGTTCGTCGGCAACTTGGAGGAATCCATCGGCGCGTCCTGTTTTAAGGCATTGGGCTTGGTCACGACCGTTTGTAGAGTGCTATTTATTTTGGCGATAGCGTTCGCGGTGTTTATCATGGCGGAGTTGGATAAAGGCAACTTGGACGCGGACGAGGTACCGATGATCATGCTCAGAGACGACTTCTTCTGCAACAACTTATTCCCATCGGTGCATTCCTTCATCTTCTTCAGCTTCCCGCGTCGCTTGTTACCGGTGGAATCCACCTCGCCCTCCTTCAGGGACTTCTTCTCTTTCTTTCTGATTTGCACGACAGAAGCGTTACGGCCTCTTAAAGAAATGTGCAAAGGAGGCACTCTTGGTTCATCGCCTACGGCGGAATTTGGAATCCCGGTGAACATCTTGTTCACGGACTTGTCGGCTTTCCTGATAGGCGGCGTATTTACAGAATACTCGACTTTGTACGCCGGCGTCACCGGTTCCGATTTCTCCAGCTTCAATCTCAACTTGATCTTCTCCCCGGGCATGGGACTGTGGGCGGCGTCGCGCGACGATTTGATCCTACTGTGTTTCAAGCTTCCCTCGCTGGCCGTCGACTTCACGGTCGTCTCCGAGTCGGACTGATCGGTGTTGGTCGTGGTGTCGTTCCTCCTGGAGAAGTTGCTGTCGGCGTCGTCGTCGGAGAAGATGGAGTTCGACCGGTCGTTCGATGGCGACGGAAAGGAAAAGAAATCCTGATTGTCGACGGCGCTCTCCGGCTCGGAATCGGAACTCTCGCTCGGCATCGGCTCCAAGTGGCCCGTCAGGGGGTTGATGAGAAACTGCCTTATCTTCCCGGTGGACGTGTATTCCGGCTCCGGCTGCTCGTCCTCAGGTTTCGGAGATTCGGATGCTTCCGTTTTGGCGGTGGAAGGGGTTACGATTGGAGTAGAAACGTGATTCGTACGAGATCCGCATTGTGAAAAGGCACCTGAAACCTGATTCGAAGAAACTGCCAAACGCTGGGAAGTATTGATTTGAGCACCTTGCGGAATGGAACTGCTTTGCGCGTTCCACGTGGTCCCATTAGCGCTGCCCGGAGAAACCCCACTGGTCTGCTGGTAATTTCTACTGAGGATATTTTGGCTCTGACCATACCGAAAATCTGTCGACGCACCGGTATTTACGTTCATGTTCTTCAATTGATTGTGATGTAATTGCTGCTGTACGTTTATCGCCTGGTTCTGTTGTCCCATGTGCTGTTGTTGCTGCTGTTGTTGAGGCGTTGCTTGCCGTGGGTAGGGCGGTGGCGTTTGCTGACGCTGACTATTGCTGTTCAAGTAACCGAGCCTTTGTTGCGTGACGTTCAATCCACTCGCTGAATTCTGCAGCAACTGTTGCTGTTGCTGTTGCTGCGAGCTCACGTGGGGGACGGACTGCAGAGATGCACCCAAACCTTGAGACGTCTGAGGTTGTTGAATCAACTGCGGCGCATTGACCGACTGTTGCTGCTGCTGCTGCTGTTGCTGCACCAAAAGTTGCTGCTGCTGTTGCTGCGGCTGTTGAAGGTACAGCTGCCGTTGCTGCAGAGTAGTCCTGATTTGCTGGCCATTGATGGGATGCCTCGCTTGCAGCTGGTTTTGCGCCGGTCCTTGCGCGGGTCTGTAAGCGAGCTCCTGCCTGATGGGAAACTTTTGTTGTATTTGTACTTGTGTATGCTGCTGCAACTGTCCCGTCACCGTCACCTGGTGATGGACCGTCTGCGAAGACGTCGCGTTTTGCGGATTGCCACCCACCAAATTGGCCGCGGCGTGCGACTGAGGCACCGTTACCGGTTGGTTGGCGTTGACCGTGGCGAACGCCGACGGAGCGGAATTCTGAGTCAGATCGGGAATGCTGGTGGTCGTGGGAGCTCCGATTAGATCCTCGGTCCTCAACGAATCCAAATTCGGCGGGGATTCGTTGGGCGACGAAGTCGTATCTTTTCTTCTCACCGTGGGCTTCTTCGTTTGCCTCATCTGACTCGCGATCGTGGAATTGTCGATGGCGGCGGGTGGTAACATTTTTTGCCCGGGCGCCACATTGTTCGGATGCGAATTCCCGTCGTTCTGCAGAAGGTTCACCAGCAACGGACTCGACAAAGCCACTTGGTTCCCGCTGTTGCTGGAGCTTCCGGCCAAACTCGCGGTGTTGTTACCCGACGACAGACCGGGAGCCACGGCGTTGGGCGATTTATACTGACTCGCGGCTTGCTGCTGGCCACCGACCGTCGAGGTCGCGTGGGTGGTCGTGTAGCCGGTGGACAAAGCCGTGACTGCCGTCAAATTGTCCTGCGCCGGATAAGGCGGTGGCGGTTGCGTATGGTGTTTGAATTGCACTGCACTTTTAATATTACTAGCTTGAGACTCGCGATTATGTATAGCTTGCGCAGCATGCGTCATACTGGCAAAAGGGAATGGACCGTTGTAATTGTTTCTCGGCGAAGCGCCCGAATTCGCGGCCGGTGGATTTCCAGCGATGCCGACATTGCTATTGCTCGATGTCTGTTGAACGGATTTTGCAAGAAATGGTGGGATAGGATCACAGTCTGTAGGAGCTACCACGTTTGGAGAACGAAAATGAGGTGTTTTCTCGGCCGATGCACCTGCGACAAAATAACAACGACAATTTTATGGTTTTGTCTCGTTCGACTAAAAAAAAAAAAATTGCTCAAGTGGGAAGACCCAGATCCACTTACCAGCCGCTATAATATGCGCAACGTTACGCAGCGCCGAAGATATGCTCGAAGCATTGCTGGGACCGGGCACGGCTGCCGATGAATCGCTGTCGTTGCTGGATGTATTGCTTGTGGAGTCGCCTTGGCTTTTACTTCCACTTTCTTGCGAAGACCCGGAGCGTAACACTATTTCTTGTGCTTCTCCCCCGAATCGGCTGGCTATCCTCAATGATATCACCTTTCGGACACACAACGGTGTAACGTTAGGCACTTATAGCGATGTTTTTTCTTTTTTTTTTTAATTTTTCTTCTATGAAACGTGAGGCAGAGGTAACGGAAACGAGTGACAAAAAGTGTTTTAATACCTGATCCCCTTCTACTTGAACCGAAAGAATGCCAAGCTGCGTAAGAGTCGGAGAACCTTGAGCCGCCAACTCCCGCAAACGCAGAGCAGCTTCTCTGGGAATGGAGAATGTCACCCTTACAGAGTTCCATGGCTCCACTTTGTTTACTCTCAGATCATCTGCATTTTCTATAAAACAAAATTCAGTTTTTAGACATTTTTTGTTAACATTCTGTAGCCATCGAACCTAAAAATGTTCGATTCGCACCGATGATACGATGGAAATCATCATTTTATGAAAAATTCGTTCGACAAGAAATCTGGAAATTTTCGGAAACTGATTTTCTTAATATTTTTCATATTTTTTAATATTAGTTTTAAATATTTTTCTTAATATTGATTTTCGTATTATCGATTTTATTGGATCGATGATTAAATGAAAACATATTTTTTTAGAAATTTCGGCTATTATTTTTTCTTAGACATTATCGATGGTATGAGATATTGTTTATAATAAAATTTCATTATATTAAATTATAATTTCCTAACTGACCTTTACAAACTAAAGATTTCAGGCGATCTACGATGGTTTTGAACTTGTGTGGAAATTCAGGATCTCCTAGATCTCCTTCGCACGTTACCACCGTCTCGATCAGATCACCATCGCTATCTGCCGCCATGACTACAACCACCAATAAATTTGTTTATCTTAATAAATAAAAAAGTCCATTATCTTAATTTCAACATTGTATCTAAAATCTAGAGTTATTTTTTTATTTATTTTAATTAGTAAAACTTACCAATCATAAATCACATAACTACCCGGGTAGCCTGGGACGCCTCAGGGTACTGCTATAATCCGTGGATGACAAAATTTTTATCTGTCCACCGACTCCGAACCAACAACCCCAAACTGCCCCGGCACTAATGTCCTTGTTTACTGTAATCGAGAGAAAAATGTTGTATCAGCATCGCCTTTTAACAACCTCAAATTTACATAACTAAGGTTTGCGATATTTTTACGTTAACAAAAGCCATAGACATTTTTCAATTCGATAAAAGAAAAAAGATTATCATTAAAAACATGGGAGTTTCAAAAAGATTCGGGAAAGTCGAAAAGATCACAAAATATGTATCGCACGGAAATGTATTATCATATTCTCGTCAAATATAATAATATTACAAGGTGATGGAAAATAATAAAGTTTCTTAGATTGGAATATTTTTTAATCTCTTTTAATTTTGTTCTAATCTATTGTTTTTTTATCTTACCAAAGACAGAGTTTTGCGGACTAATACCTTCTTTCGGGTGTGTAAAATAAAAGTAAACAATTAATTTTTAAGTTACTACAATTTTTGTTATTGTGAATTTTTGAAAATGAAAACTAGCATTTTAGAAAAAAAGTTACATTCAGTTCTGAAATCAATTATGTAAAAATGTTTTTCATTATTTAAAAAAAAAGAAACTCAATAAATCAGTAGTATAAATTTTGATAGATATCGACAAGAATATTATTCAAAATATGTCATGTTTCATAATTAAAAAGAAACCTCCAAGTGGTATTGGATGGAAACTCGTAAAACGCCAGAAAATCATATGACCCTATATTGCTTTCGACCTTGTTTCCGAACATTTTGCTCTTCCTCTGCATAGTCAAGAATGACTAGGATAGTCACGAATAAAAGAATGATAATATTAACGATAACATGAAATGTTAATAATACCAACAAAAAAAATGTACTGGATTTTATGGGGCTCTATGTGTGCAGGCAATGGGTTCCTAAATTCCCTTTTACCCAAAACCTGTTTGCCCCCTTCCCCACTTTTTGTGAACCTTGTTTTTGAACCATGTTTAGCAAAACTGGCACGGATTAAAAATAAAATTTAAAAGTAATTTAAGTAAAATTACAAATTTTTAAACTCCATTAAATCAAAACCCATAAAATTCATGACATCCGCAAATCCAATTAACTCAAAATCCACAAAACTTTGGAAAACCATATAATTCCACTATAACATCTCTAAACACAATTAACGATAAAATTGAAATGTAGCCTATTGGAGCAAAATCTAGACAATTCTGGAAACCCATAAGATTCCACCATAAAATCTTCGAAAATGTAATTAAAAACAAAATTCAGAAATAATTTACAAACCCTATTGCATCAAAACCCATAAAACGTATGACACCTGCAAATCCAGTCATCCCAAAAACCACAAAACCTTGGAATACCATATAACTGTACCGTAAAACCTCTATAAAACAATTAACGATAAAATTCAAATGTAACCTACAAATCCCATTGAAGCAAAATCCAGAAAATTCTGAAAATCCATATAATCCCACCACAAAACCTCCAAAAATCATTAAAAATAAAATTCCAGTGCAACTTTCAAATCTCAACGGACCAAAATCACCATAAAACATCAAAAGCAATTAAAAATAAAAGTTAAATGTAACCTATAAATCCTACCGGTCCAAAATCCATAAAACTCTGGAAAACCTATGAAATCTCGCGACAAGACTCCCAAAAACAATTGAACGTAAAACTCAAAACTAACCTCCAAATCCTATTGGATACCAAAATCCATAAAACTCTGGAAACCATACCCAATCCCATGAAAAAACTTGCCAAAGTTATTAAAACAAAAATTCGAAAGTAACCTGCAAATCCTATTGCATCAAAACCCATAAAACCACGATAATCCCACCAAAGAACTCGCAAAATTGTAAATACAATTGAAAAGTAACCTACAAATCCCATTGATTCCAAAGCCCGGAAAACCTTAAAGGAAAAAAAAAAACACCACAGAATCCCATGACTTTGAATCTTGTTTTCAAACATGTCACCCCTTGTCCGTGCGGGAGGGTGGTGAACGGCAGGAGAATAAACAAAATACGGAGAAAGGACCCTCCCCCCTCCTTCCCCCCTGGACGAGGGGGAACAAGGAGGAGAGAGAAAGACGGAAACTGAGATACATTACACATGACGGGATTGAAAACACCTGAAGAAGTGTTATGATAAGTACCGTCCGCCAGAAATAATCGAACCCCCCGCACCCTTCCCATTTGCGATCCTCCTCCCTCCCTGTCCGCTCTTTCCACCGTTCGTTCGTTCGTTCGTTCCCCCAGGAGCGAAAGAAAACAAATGCACGGGTACCGAAGGGGAAGGAAAACACCGAGCGCACAAACACCCAAAGCGAAAGAGAGAGAGAAAGAGAGAGAGGATAAAACTCGTGGGGTAGCGGCAGATCGACGGGAACGGAAACGGGGAGATCGGCCACTAGGTTATAATCTATCCCCGACGTTTGCCATTTCCAGGGGAGATTCGAGTCCGCTTAGGCGGATTTGGACGCTCGGCTGGGGGAAGACGCGCGCGCGGGAGGGCGGAGGAGCCGAAGTTACCGGGTGATCGGGCTCCAAATTGATGGGGAAAACAGCCTGGGAGGTAACCTCACCGTTCCTCGAAGGGCAATTAAGATGTTTCGGGGCGACAGAGACGGGGGACGGCTCGAGATCTGATCGACGGTAAATAGGTTATAGGGGGGATTTCCATCGGAGGCTAATCGCGGGCGGTACGTCGCCGCGCGAAACGACGGGTTCGCGTAAAGGGAATGGCGCATTTCACGCGAGAAACGCGCAAATCCTCGCTGAAATACGGCATCCAGAGCATTTGAGATATCGGGGGGCCACCATTTTGTCCGTCGGGGGAGGTGTACGTGAAGTGGGCTCAAGCATGCTCAAGATAGACCGTCAAACGTTCGGAGGATTTTCGTTTCAGGCTTCCCTCCCAGCCGCACTGCCGCGCGAAACGCGTCCTCGCCGCGGCCCCGGCGACGATCCGCGGACCCCCGGGGACCGCCGGAGCCGCCACGGAGGGATCTCGCGGATACCGTATGAACACAGGCAAATTGTAACGTTACCCCATTTCTTTTCCAACTCCGTGCGGGATTTCTCGCGTTGAGGAACTCCACCGAGACCACGACACTCGTGCACTTAATCTCAGGTCGAAAGACACCTCGGCGCGTATCCTATTCCACTTTCTGCACACGGCGCACAGTAGGGTTCACGAAAAAACTCGACATAATCGGCAATATAAAGGGACAAGTCATAAAACGCCATGAACAATAACAAGGAGCCGCCATTTGCAATGCGATCAACTGACATGCGCAAATCAATCGCGCGGGGCACGCTGGGAACCCCGCGAGCGCCATCTCCGGCTTACCGAGCGTATCAGCCTTGCAACTTAACCTCTCTCTCTCCTCTATGCTTATATAGTCTTCGAACGGACCTTCTCTTTCTTTTTCTTTCTCTTTCGCTCTCTCTCTCTCGCTCACTCACTCCCTTCTTGCATATCTATACACGTATATGTGCATGCGTATACACCATGTGTGTGTGTGTGTATATACCGTATGCATGTGTATACGTATATACATATGTTTATCGTTATTGATGATATCAATATTATATCAATACCGTTTGATACATGAATGATTACACTTTTTATTTTCTTCCGTTGCATGTTTTGGAATTGTGTAGTAGAAGGAAGGGGGCATGACGTACACAGGAAATTTTCCTTTTATTTCAAAATGGGGAGAAAATGAAGAATGGCCGAACGTCTGAATCAAAATTTGTAGCTTTATTCCGATTTCCTAAATGTCTTTAATACAACTATACAGAGTGCCAGGTCTTAACCCGATGCTTCCATCAGACCGGCATCTATCATCCTTTGCAGGGACTTCTCGGCATCGTAGGTCCTGAAGAAAAGAAGTTTTTAATGAAAATGATCAAGTTTCAATCGCAACCATCGAAATCGAGGAAAACTTTGATTCAAGTTTTAAGTTTAAACATTACATCGACTAGTTATAGTTCGTATACATTAATTTTATTTCAAATTAATAATTGAGATTTCAAATTAAAATTGAAGTTTAACCGTAAAGGCCATAGCGCCAAACTTAAAACCATCGACCGATCGCAACGAAGAATTGTCCCAATCATTGAAAAATTCTCCATCGAGATTCGCTTATTTTCTTGAATCAAATCAATGAAATTGGAGTTCCTCCAATCCAGTGAAGATAGTTTTCCTCATTTTCAATAGGATTTTTTTTTTCATTTGAATTTATTCACCTGTAGAAATCTGCATATTTCTGTTTCTTTGGCTCCATGTATAAATATTTCCAAAGAACCGCTCCAGTTACACTCGCGGCAACCATTCCTATAATATTTGCTTTCACTCCAGATTGAAGGAGTCCTCGAAGTTGTGGTTTTTTGAGGGACATCTGGAAGACAAAAATAGAATCTTCAACATTTAGTACAGATCCCGAGGACCGAATAGATATGCCTACAAAATGCTGTAACTTCGCCGCTTGCCACAAAATCACAGTCCTTTGCGCAATTGCTAAGAAATTTGGAATTTATGTAGCACGGTAATGTCACTCCATGCGATGCGACGATAGAATTTCTTACATTATTGGAATTTTATGCATTAGATACTGCGACTTTGCACGTTAAAGAATGAAGTTATGTTATAAATATATGTATGAATGCATAATATTAATTCATACACGATACAATTTTAAAGAATACTGAAAATTGTGTGACCCGGAACGCGGTAACACTATGCAAGAAAAGTATAAATTTTCTGTATCGTAGAATTTTCCTTGCTTGTATCGGCGAATAAACAGGAAACATTTGATAACCTATCAAAGAATTGGCAGACAGACTCTGTCTCTTCCTACTGTGTCTTGGTTATCATTCGTAACAGAAATCATTAAATAATTAAGAAAGCTATTCGAAGCGCATATTTTTTTTCTAAAAGGAAATTATGCAGAACATTGTAGATTCAACAAAATTTTTATCACTCGCGTATTAATCGACTTCTGAGTGGTTAATAGCTAAAGACTTGGAACTTTTTAATCGTTCATTGGTGTTTATTCTTTAATTTCATTTTCTGGGAATCCGCGTTGAGCTTGGTTGATCGCTCGGAATTGGCAGATTTACCCCCAAAATTACAGTTACTTATTCATTAACATAAAAAACTAGAAAGTTCTATGTATTCGTATAAGCTCGCCAACTATCGCTATCCCGAGCTAATTCCATCCATTCCCTGTCATGGCACCCTTATTCCATCTACCTCTCGACCTTCCTAACGATGTTTGTCCAGGTGGTCTACCCATTTATTTTCTATGTGTAGTCCTCGTTTCGTCCATTTCTGCCAAATGTCTCGCTCGTTGTGGTCATTGCAATTAAATAGCACAAAAAGATCAGATTCGCGAGCAATTTCTTTCGGGTATAGACTGGATGACATTATCGCATAGTAAAAGGGATTAATGCTCCTATGAATCGATAAGCTATAAGTCGATATGATAGAAGTCGATATGGTACGAGTTGATACGTTACGAATTGATACAGTCGAGTTAATATGGTACAAAGAATTAATATTAGCGTTGATTAAAACAAGTATGAGCTTAAATTAATATTGGTAGGAGTTAGTATTAGTGTGAGATATTGGTATGAATCAATATTGGTACAAGGGGTTGATGCTGGTACCAGTCAATACTAGTATTAGTGGTAGATACTGGTAGGAATCAATGTTGGTACAAAAGGTTGATACCGATGAGCGTTAATTCAATACAAGTTGATAGAAATCCACGGACTTCTACCGCAACGATACTCTTTGTAATTGCTCGGTGATATTTCAGAGCCGTGTTATTTCCGGTAAAGTAATCAGCGGTGCGGGGGAGAAAGATGGAAAGCGTCAATGAGTGATGCAGCAGTACCTTTGCAGCGGACACCTACTTGTTCTATCGATTGAACAGTCGGAAGCGAGAAATTTATCAACGTGTATCGAGTATCTTATCGTTACGTAAAAGGAAAAAAAAACGAACTCGGGAATCGGAATTTCGAGTACTTATACATACGCATATATATGTAACGAAAAAAAGGACCATGAAATTACGTAATTAACGATCCAAAACGCCCGAGGAATTATTCACCCGTTATCCACAAACAAAAAAACGCTCATTAGGATTGAAAGAAAAAGGAAGAACTTGAATTTCACAAACCTTTTTCGATTATTCCAGTTCGAACCACTACGGAACAGCAGACGTAAAACTCTTCTCGGCTGTATATCTACTCTTTCTCTCTCTGTCTCTTCTTCCTTCTAATTTCTCTCTCTCTCTCTCTCTCTATCTTGCTTCCTCTCCTTCGATACTTCTAAATGGAAGCGCGTAAAAGGAATGCGCAGCTCGAGCTCGTGGAGTTACTAATAACTACGCCAAGAGAGGTCGCCACCAGTCAATTCCGGTTCATTCCTTCGTTATGTAACAAAAAAAAAAGAACATAATCGTTGGATTTTATTATCGAACGGCATTCATTATTTTGGGAATATAAATATAAAAATATATTCTGATAAGTATAAACAAATATCCTTTAATAAATAGAAACTCGATCAATAAAAGGTACTAGGACTTATTCAAAAGATGTCAGGATCATATAGCAGCGGGTTTCTTAAATTATTCTTTTTCCTTCTAATTAACCCGCCATTGGCTAAATTCAGGAACAGAGTAGCATTAAATTACCCTTTTTTCTTCCATCGCGAAAATCGCGATTTCGAAATACTGAAATTTTCTTCTTCGCAATTGAATCCGAAGCTGCAAGTCAACTATTGACTTCTCAGTGCCATCTGTCGCGCAAACTAAAAACCCAGCTTTCCTACAATGTTTCCTACAAAGTTCGACGGTCGGTAAAGAAGAACCTAAATAGTTGATATCCAATCTATCTCAGAATTCCTATTTCTCCAACCAATCACGGACTTCCTTTCGAGGGAATCGATCAATCGCTGCGTTTCTTAGAAATTATAACTAGCGGTAAGGTAGAAACCCAAAAGTTCGGCGTCTCGCCTAAAACACGCCCCGATTCCATCCACCAATCAAGGACTCGCTTCTGGCGAAACCAACCAATCGATAGGAAGGACGATTTCAGGTTTCCATAATTATAGGTTATGTTTTCCCAATTCGCGACTTTCTCTACGGTACCATCTATCGGCAATATTTCGTACCGCTGGGTTTTTCATTGACCGATGGAGTTTACTTTGAAACAACGGTGAGGGATCCATAGAGGGGGAAAAGAAGGTTGGATTTCGGGTCCACGAATAATTTATCGGAACAGTCAGAACTCGGTATCGAGTCGAATCGGGTTGAAGGGTGTCGAGGTTTCGCGGGAGTTGAGTGCAACTGTACCGAGCTTCTGAGTGCACGCAGTTCATCATCGCGTTGGTCCGTGTTGTGTTGTGTTGTGTGGTCCTGCGAGTCGAAACGGCGCTCGGTTGGGGAGCCACAACTGCGCATTTAACGGTGAGAGGAGGCAAGAACGTCGGTGCAGTTTCATTTAGAGGGAAAATGCATTACGATCAAAACTGTTAACCAGCAGTATCGTGATCCCATCGCATGACAGCAACCTATGTAAATACCCTGACAGCTGACGCATGTAAGAAAAAGGAGGACTTGGATCTGTGGGTACGTGTGCACTTGAATCGTACTTACGCGCGAGTGTGTACGTACTTGTATGTGTGTGTGTGTATGAGTGGATACGCGAATGTATGGATGCGTACCTCGCTGCCCTTAGCTATATATACGCGATACAGGGACACGCTAGGAAAAAAAAAGAAAAAAGAAACAAACGCATTGCTAATTAAACGCAAGAATGCCTTTCCATCTATTGTCTTTTCCATGACTCGTTGCGTCCATTTCGGTCTCGTGACAACCGTTTTACTCATTGTCAGCCAACTTTCGGTTTCCTAATAATAACTGTCACCTTTCCGTTGGGTGTTTCAATTTTTTTAGGTGACGAGTCCAATTTCGGTACACTTATCTACATAAATAGCGTGTATATGAAAATAACTTCCCGCAGTTCTTCCTCTTCCACTCGTACGAATCACAATACTTTTCGGTGCAACTGAATGTAAATGTATATCAATATGTATCTTTATACGTAGATGCGCCACATACGTGTGCACACATACACGATGGATTCGGATCCACGTAAATAGGAAACTATTGTTGAAATACGGAATGAATTTCTGACTCTGTATGCTGTTTTGCTTGTATGCGTATGTAAATGTAAAGAATATGGATATGTATATGTAAATATTCCTGCAAAGATTTATAGATGCGAATTGATATACATATATATATATACAAATTTTTATCTCTGATTGTGAGTTCTTTTACGCTTACACGTATATCCCACACAGCTTGGAATAATGTATATTGAAGTCTTTGGAGAAATGTTTCGATGAGATATACTGAAAATATTTTCTAAATGTTTTTTTTTTGGTATTTATCAAATTTGTAAATGAGAAATTTTGTAAATACTGTATATTGTAGTGAAATATAATGAAATGTTTCAGAAATATTCTTTATGTTCCTTATTATGTGGGATCTACGTCTATGTAGTTTTTCGATGACGTTTTTATGAACACGAATCGAGAACTTTGGTGATTTTTAAGACACTCGACTCTTCTCGTCTGAAATTTGTGTGAATAAAAAGTTTCAAAAAGGATAAGTTTTCTACAGTTGAATTTGAGATGCTCCCATTTTGGACCAAAAAAAGAACTTTATTAACATACAAAATTGTAAAACAATGGCTTTGAAATCGCGTTAGATCGAATACATTAAAAAAAAAATTTCTGAATTTTGTAACCTCGAGTTTCTGTAAAGAAAGAGTTAGGTGTGCTTTCGAGAATGGTCATGGAAAATTTTAGTAACGAATCGAGAACTTTGATCGCGCTAAAGTCATATTCATGCGATTTATACAAAAATCGTTTGGATGTCGACCAACGAAACCATTTCGAGTGCTTCGGTCTCCACGTTATAAAACTGTCGAAAACCCTTTTTTTAGAAAACGATTCTTCTAAGTTTCTCGTCGCGGATGCCTACTCTTATCAAAATTCCAATTTTATGTATATTCATACGTGCTCGCAAACACACGTGCGTATAGAAGAATGGTACGACGCATCTACGTTTAAGAATATTCATAAGACCAAAAGTTCACGTTTGCATGTGAATTCTTAAGCACGTTATTCATATGTAAACAAGTATTGTTACGAAATTATCTCTTTTATCGTAATACGGATTTTGATTAAGTGAGAAAAGAGGATCTATTTCGACGTGCCTTTTTAATTAACATCGGATAATGTGCAATTCCATAAAAAAAAAAAATTGTGTCATGCTTATTTAACAGAGAATATCCTCCAGGAACGATCCACTGGCGGTCTTTGTTAAATTAATTAATATCGTGGTTCTTATCACGAGTCATTTATCGAAACTAGTCGTCCCGAGACACAAAAAACTACATACGCAGAATTCTCGGCAGATGCGTTAACGCGATAATTGTTGTTTACCCCGTTCGCGAGCTCTAGTTTTTATCATAAATTGAATATCGCTTTAATCTCTCGGTAAGCACTGTCGCGAACTCGAAAGTTGGTAGTTGGAACGAGCCGAAGTAATTTATGCGAACGATCGGAGTCCACCGTCGACTTCTTAGCTCCCGATAGTACTCTAGCTATCTCCCAAAGTGTTAACATTTCGACAGCTGCTATGTATTGCCATCTTTTGAAATATTAATTATTTTTTTTTATAACAATGATTACAATAAATTTCTGAACAAAACTCCTCCGAACCAAAATCTCTTTGTATCGTCCATCGGAAATTTCACGAGAAGCCGAAACCGGCTAAATTCCACTCCCTCTGTCCCATAGCGATATCGGCGGTTGACTTTTGGTTGAAATATTCACTTGCTACTATTATTGTGGGACACAGATATTTACATACACAGGCATTACCTGTTGCAAAATTCAACTTTGTTGCTCGCAACGATAACTGGAACATTTATAAAGCCGCCATTCAATTTCCGAGATAAATGATATCCGCAGTTCGTCGACTGATAAGGAATCTATGAATTCATTATAAGACCGCGAGAAGAAAGAAACAGCAGTTTCATTTCTAGTAGTTTCACGACACTTATCGTCGAATGAGGAAAAATGGAGAGCGGCAGCTGCGTAACTAATTTCTTTGGCTCTTCTTTTTTGCCACAGAAGGGACTGCGAAGCAGTTCATTCCATCTCTGTTAATCATGGACCAAGTGATCGCTCTGAGCACTCAAAATCCACTGTCGTTGCTAATGAAATTTGGAATGATGGCATGGAACAACAGCTGCGGAATCGAGAATTGCTCGGGACACGGCGAATGTCACAACGGAACTTGCCTTTGCGAAGTAAGTCATTCGATCATTAATTTTCTTTGATTTCAAACATTTTTCACAAGGAAATTAACAAACTTTCTTTTCTCTGATTATCTAGATTCAGTTCGATGGGAGCGAATGCCATGTACCTAATTTTAGCTACTTCATCGCTTTCGCAACCATGTTCTTCATCTTGGCATTTATATGTTTAACGCAGCTGGTGATGTGTATCGTTGCCGAATGGCAAAGAATGAAAGCTCCATCGTTTTTGCGCGCCTGCCGCCTCACCACTCAAAAAGTTCTTTACTTCGTTGTCTTTCTCGCCTCGGTTATTCGAGGAGCATACTTCACGTCTCCGGTGAGTACACGAAGCCAGTATCCTGGGAAATCCGGATGGTCGAAGGGTTCGATAACAAGAATCAGATGATATTAATTCAATTTCGATTTGTTACGAATGATAGTTTTTCCATTGGTCGCTTTCGAGCATGATATTTGAGTTTTCGTACCAATTCCAAAATTTTTCATTCGAGTTGGTTTTGGCACCGAAAGCAAAATATTTCGCTCGATCGAGCTCTGGTACCGAAACAACAATATTTTGTTCGAATTAGTTTCGATTCCAAAACTAGAATATATATTTTTTTTCAAATTAGTTTTTGGTACCAAAAGTTACAATTCCGATGACCATTTTGCTAAAGGGCCAAGAATATTCTCATATTTTTACACTTGGTCCTCGCAGAGGCCTTCGCACTTGCATTAGTTTATGCAATTTTCAAGCCTTCGAGCAATTTAGGTCTTTATGAGATGCAATAAGTTCCATTTCGACTCATGACGTGTGAATCAAATATATTGAACTTAATTCGGATGTTTTCGTTTCACTTTCAATTGCAGAAAAATAACCGGTCACATGAATCAGTTTGTTTCGGCTTGGGAAGCCAGTCGACAAACACATTTGAAATTAAATGCATCCGTAATAAATCACATCTCATTTTTGTGGCCCCAAGTCCCCCTCGAAATTCCACAATTCCATTGCACCAGACATTTATTTATACATATTTCTTTCTTTCCAGACTTCTTTCAAGGAGGGTTGGTCCAGAAGCTTGTTGTCGGCGTACTATCCACTGCTACTCAGCGGGTCCTCGTTGATCGTTTGTTTCTGGGCCGAAGTTTTTCATATACGGGACATTCAATTGGACAAACCGCAATTTCTCTCAAAATCATGCTTGGCCTTTGTCGTGTTCAACGTGATGACGTACTCGCTTCTACTGGCAGAATTCGTTACGGCGCAAATTAATACTCAGACGGATCAGGTACGAGAGTCAACAAAAGATTGTTATTTGCCATCCTATTGATCGATCGATCCATCGATTAGGTGATCGATCGATCGGTCGGTCGGTCGGTTGAATTGAAAGAATTTGTGTCACTATCGAACTAATCATTTTTGTTTGTTTGTTCCTTCTTTTTTGGGCTGGAAAATGCGTCGAAATTCACGAGGAACGACACCAACGAGCTGCCAAGAGATTGTCGCAGTCTCTTTGTTGACGATATTCTTTATCGCGTGGAGATATCAATCTGCATCTTTTTCCCTTCTTCTCTCGTTTTACAATTCGTGACGGCGAATAAGATCGGAGTCACACGCGGGTCTCATAAATTAGATCGCTGTATTGGTTCTGCGATAGCGATACCCTTTCAATGGAATTGCATCATTCGGTGAATCACGAGAGAGCGGCATTTTAACAATTCAATTATATGCGTCTGCGTGACGGACAATAAGCCACGATACGACGTCACGTCCTCCGTTCGCCGATTCGTTTCGCTTTATATCAAACAAGGCAATTAGCGGCAAATCTCTTGGCAGAAAGTTTCGTTGTGGGCCTTTTTTAACAGCCACAAATGGAAGGTGCTTCTTTCCTTTGACGCCGGTATCAATTTTTATGTGCGACACCAGCGTGGTGCCACCGGCGATTGCTCGATAGTTTTCCACATGGCGCCAACCTGGTGCCACCGGCGCTTGTCCGATAGTTTTCCACATGGCACCGACGTGGTGCCACCGGCGCTTGTCCGATAGTTTCCACATGACACCAACGTGGTGCCACCGGATGGCACGAGAATCTATTTTAATAATAATTCTATATTTTTCGTTTTTTTTTTCCTCATTACAGAGTTTCTACACCCACATTTTCAATGGATGCTACGCTGTGCTCCTCTTCATCGTGGTCGTGCTTTTCCTGATTTACGGAGTCGAGGTCTTCTTCAAGGTTCGCACCGATAACATTTTTAACCGGTCGTAACCGGATTCCACGGATGACTGACTGATCCCTAATTTTTGTCTTTTCGTTACGTTGCAGTTGCGAGGCGAATTCTTGAACGAGCATCGAGTGGCGGCAATAGCCACGAATAAACGGACCCCGCTCGACCCGAAAATGCAAGAGGATCCGGTAACGGCGAAACTATTTGATCCCTCGGTGCCCTCGACTTCCGGGACGATACACATGCAGCAGCAACAACTCAATACCTCGCTGTTGCACCAGTCGAGACTCGGTTTGGTTTCGCAAGCCTTCATGATGTTCATCATCGTGGCGTTTCTTTTCAGCGAAACACTCGGAGAATTTTGGAAAACCAAGTGAGTTTTGGGAATCCTCGAAAATTCCAGGTTCCCAAAATCCGTGAAATAATACAGTCAAACCTGTTTTTACCAGGTCTTTTTTCATGCGTTTTTTCCTTTTGCGCGATTTTTCTTATGGAACATTTCTTTTTGCGCGGTATTTCTTTTGTGCATTATTTGAATATCGGGGAAAAAAACGCACAATAGAAAAACGTATGAAAAAAGACCGCATAAAAACAGGATTAACGTAATACAAGTCGCAAAATATATGCAAATTTAAAAAAAATCAGGATATTTCTTTTTGCGCGGTATTTTTTTTTGTGCCGTATGTAAATATCGAGAAAAAATTGCTCAAAGAAAATCGCATAAAAAAAAGACCGCACAAAAACAAGTTTAACATAATACAATTCGCAAAATATATGCAAATTTGGAAAATCAGCCCCAGAAACTGGTAGATTTATGTGCTTTTTGATAACATTTTTTTTTAAAATTTAAATCGTTTTCCATCACAATTTTATTTCGTGCCAACACTTTTACTTTTTTCTTTATGGCAACGAAACGAAGTTTCCGGATGTAAATGATTATCTTCTACTTCAAAAAGCCTTTCCTTTTTTTTTTGCTGAGGGTGAAAAATCGTTGAAAGTCACATCGGAGTTGGTCGAATTTTTTGTAACATTGCATTTCTTGTTACAGAGTACCCCTGTACAGCAGAAATTGGCACGACGTGGTCTTTAGGGTTATCGAGGTTGGCGTTGCCTTGTGGTTTCCTTGTGTGTTATGGAATTGCATGAGGTAATTCGACGTTTGACTTCAAAGAAACATTGCTTTGAATAATTTTATTATTATTTGATACCACGAAGATCCGCTACTTTTCGAATTCCCAGTATCTTATTTTTTTTTTCGTTATTTTCAGTCCGGAGCAATTATGGATTCTGAATCCAAAGAGACTTTTGAAACGACGGGATCTGGATCAAAGGAAACCAACGAAAGAAATAGAACTGCAGGAGACTCCGGGGTTATCCGATGGCTCGTTGGCTGGCGATGCGAGTTCAATTGGCAGCAAAGATTGTTGGATCTGTTACGACAGCGAAAGAAAAGACGCCGGTCCATTGATACAACCTTGCCAATGTCGCGGAGACGTTAGCGCGGTTCATCACGACTGTCTTCGTAGGTGGCTCATGGAGGTACGCATAATCGGATAATTATTATGCCACAGATGCGACGAACCACGTTCGTTCGGATTCATTAAGTAACGATTCTAATTTTTATTTAAAAAAAAATGAACGCATCCATTTATAGAATTATTCGATACCTTCGCAAACTCTGCTTTTGCGGAATTGGATAAAACGCGCGTTGCTTTGTTCCAAAAATATCCTTTATTTGCAACAAGCTGAGATTCATACCAACGTTTTTCACCCACAGAGTTCGATGAATGCCGATAATTTGACTTGCAAAGTGTGCAACACGAAGTACAACGTGGAACACGCCAGCAGATTGGATTGGCAGAACGGCTTGACACCGCGACACTGGTTGCAAACAATCGCTATTGTAACGACCATGTGCGGATCCTCGGCGGCGGCCTGGGTTTTCATTCAATTGGTACAGGATCCAATCGTGAAAATGCTGACCGCCGGTACGGCTCTGCTCATCACGTACGTTTGCATAAGGTGAGATCCTTGAGAGACTTTCTTTTTAATTCGCCATCGACTCCTTCGAAATTGGGCTACTTCTCAAAAGGAAGCGAATTTCCATTATTTCGAAATCCGCGGAGTTCAAATCAGAACTTTGGAAAATTATTTTAATTCTAATTTCGAGATTAATTTTAATTCAAGAAATTTTTTTGTATATTTTTTTTCTCTATATTCTTATTTCATTTACTTCGTTTTTAAAATTCGGGGCAGGAAATTAATGCATTTTAGCAAAGATAAATATTAATTTAATAATCTCCATTTTTTCTTATCTTTTCTTTTCAGATTTTTGAGTTTAAATACCGCGGTGGCTTATCAACGTGCCAAAATTTCCTCGTTAAACATCGTGGAAGCCAACAGCAGCAGCAGCAGCTGCAGCACCAGTAGCAACAGCATCAATAGCGGCAGCGGCAATTGCGAGGACCCCGTTACAACCGTCAGTCACACGGTGTCCGTAGAATTACCGAAACAGGGAATCGTTGCAATATAAAATTGCAAATTCCAATAGAGCGAGGAAAGTAGGATCGAATTTTGGAATTTCCAAACACGATTCCTCAAAATCGTGGGTAAGGATAAACGAAGGAACGTTCGGATGAACTTCGACGTTCCTTTCGATTGAAAATTGTCTCATAAGTAGGGAACAAAACCTTCCAAGTTTCTCGAAACAATTACCAAATTTCAATGAACTCTCCTACCGTTTATTACTTTCATTTTCAAACAATTCGTTATCTTTTTCACTTGTTTTCGGGGGATTAAGTTGGACCCATTGTTTCACTACGATCGAATCGCCTCGTTGAAAGAAAAAAAAAAAGAACACGAATTACCAAGTAAAAGAAAGAAAAAAAAAGAGGAAAGAAAAATGAGCTTTCCCTTGGTAACGAAGAAAAAGAGTCTGGTATCGTAGGATTCTTCTTCCATTATTTTGCGTTACTCTTAAAACCTCGTACTTGCGTAGCAGTTGGATTTAAAATTGATGCAGGAACAAGATTTCAAGTAGATATCATAGAACCGACAAATTCGATTCACCCTTTGCTGTGATTTTTTTTTCCTTTTTGATTTTCCTGTAAATTATTTGAAAAACGAAGGGTCAATCGCAAAGGGACAAAGAAAAAATTCCGTAGAATTCAAAGGAGACGTTCAATAATCGTAGAATCCAAAAATGGTACCAATTAATTGGTACACCGATAATCCCATTATTAGTCGAGGTCCAAGTTGAAATCCAGCAATTGTAAAATTGAAAATTGTCAAAAAAAAAATTGTTATGGAAAATGGGTGTTTCTGAGAATTTAGTTGGTAGAAGAAATCCATTCTTTGTAATTCTACACGAAGTATTTTCCCAACTGAGTGGGTTGAATGTCGCTGAGTCGACGGTGGAGAGTACCATTTTTTTTTGTTTGTTTTTTTAATTTGGAAAAAACGCGAATTTATTTCAACGAAATCGTGTGTCTAAATTTTTATTTTTTATTTTACTTTTTTCTTTTTTTTATAAATTCCTCCCGATATTCAACGGCTCGGTTGAAACTTGAAGTGATGTATAATAGCGGATAGTATAAATACAAGAGGAGAGGAAAAAATGTTTGTGGCAATTAAGGCTGTTATCGACGAGTTCTCGCACTTTGGAAACTCATTTTGGAATTTAGCAAATAGGGAGAGAGATAACTATTTTTTTATAGATCGCTACTTCGACATCGTCTGTAGAAAGAAAAGGAGTGGTGATATTTTTTATTATCGGGAGTGATAAAAATGCGATGGGGCGTCGAGAAATAATTGAAACGTAATTATTTTTCGTTGAAATTCTCGTGGCAAAAATATCTGATTTTCAAGCTTTCTTGTATGATATAAAAAAAAAAGTGATAACGTAAAATCGTTTGAATGGGAACAATATGTTTGAAAAAAGGAGGGAGCTTCTCGCTTTATGTAATATTTCCAGAAATTACGCGAAATTGAAAGCTACAAAAAATATATATAAGATCCAAAATGCAGAACTCGTTCGAATAAGGTGTCCGTCTACACTAATATCATTAACGTAAGATTGTAACTGAAAAGGTGGTTTGTTGCAATTTCGTCTAACGGCAAAAAAGGTGAACTTTGTTCTCCAGTCGAAGAAATAAGTGTACACCGAAGGAGTTCGTTGTTAAAATTGAGAATTCACGGAATTGGAAATTCTAGAGAGAGGAGAAAATAATGAAATTAATAATCAATCGAATATTATTGCTGATAGAATTGACAATTTATCGAATTTAAATTTCTACTGATAAAAAAATTCAGAATTCCCTGAATTGGAAATTCTAGAGAGAGGAGAAAATAATGAAATTAATAATCAATCGAATTTGTTGCTGACAGATTCGACAATTTATCGAATTGAAATTTCTACTGGTAAAGACAAAATTCGAAATTCACGAAACGAAACGAAACGTGTATTGGAAAAATTGGGCAGACACTGTGTAACATTAAGTTTTATATTACGATTCGAAAGAGGGTAATTTTGGGCTTGGAGAGAATCGAAACCTGGGACTGTGTCCCTCCCATGGATCCAAAAAACGAAATTCCAACTTTCGAAGGAAAAAGTACAAAAATTCACCTTCTTTTGCATTGACTCGATATTTTGTAGATATTTCATTAAAAAAAACGTGAATTTTTTTTATACGATCGATGAGTGACGAGGAGGAGAACTGTTTGAGATTCAACCCAAGTGGGGAGACGGGAGAGGCAGACGTAAAAAAACGAGCTACCTTTTCAATTATTGCTGTATAATTATATGTAAATCGTCTTTTTTCTTTCACTGTCACGCTCCGGTTGAATCGTAGGAATATTTCAATTCAACGCAAGAAGAGAAATTTCCTTGGGTGTTATTCTTTGTAAAATTTTCATGCTCATTGCCGAAAAACGAAAACGTGCACCGAGTAAACGAGACGAACTGGACATTTTTCTCGCGAGTACAGTAAAACCCGTTTTTGTGCGGCCTTTTTTTTTTAATCAATTATTCTTTTGTACCATTTTTTTTCTGCGATATTTTTTTCTGTGCGATTTTTTATTTTTTTGCAATATTTTTTTTGTGCGGTTTGCGAATATCGAGAAAAAAATCGCAAAAAAAGAAAAAACGCACAAAAAAGGAGCTCACAAAAACAGGTTTGACTCACAATCGGTGAAAACCACAAATTGGCAACGAAGAGAAAAATTTCCACGGCTCTCGGTCACTCGTTGTGACATTTAGGCCTTTTTTTTCCCAAGCTTTTGTCTCAAAACTTTCTGTAACAACACGTCATACTCATTTCCGTCGTTCCGTACTAATAATTGTAAGTCAGACTTTTCTGTAATTAGCGATAAGTTTGGAATCGAAGGGTTTCGTTGGAGATTTCAATCCTCCCGATTCCTTCGACTCGTTTCAAAGTGAAAGGAGGGACAAAAAAAACAATTATAAGACACGTTTGTTTGGGGTAAATGTTCGCAACGGCTTTTCCAACTCAAATTCGACGATAGGAGTGATAATACAAAAAAAAATAGAGTATATAGGGACTAATCTGTTACGCAAAACTGTAATCTCTTGTAAATTATTGCTGCGATAAACGATAGCTTTACTCCTTAGCGACCCGTAGCACGGAGAATCGATGAAAAAGAGTTTCATTTATTTCCCGATTGACTGAACTTTCGAAACATTTACCCTCTTTTGTTTAGAAAAAAATTTTTTCAAAAAAAAAAATTTTTTGTTTTGATAAAAATTTTTTCAAAACTTTTTAAATTTTTTTTTAAAATTATTAATATCATTACGAGGTAGTAGTAATAAGCTGTGATAATGTGAAATGTACGGCGTTGTCAAGAAATGAATAATCTTCGTTTTAACAAAAGAGAAAAAAATACAATAATCGACATAAGATGAATTTTCTACCTGTCTCTCTTTCGTGGAAAAGGGATCCGGCTTTTACGGGACGAATCATTTGGAGAAAAATCGAAAGAACCAAGATTTTTTGAATTTTCGTAAAAAATCCAAGGTTCGATTCTCTTGGAAAATTTTGAAAAATGTCCAATTACATTTTGACTTTTGAATCTCCCGAAATTCAATTTTCTCAATTATTGCGCAAAATCCGAAATATGCGGAAATTTCAAAGTTCGGTTGTACTTCGCGAAATCCAAGGTTTCAATTTTCGTGAAAAATCCGGAAATTCGGGAAACTGGCGATTATATTTTCATTCGAATTCCACGAAATTACAAATTTGTCATTTTTGCTAAAGTTTCTTGAACTTTCGGTATGAAACCCGAGATATTTTCGTAAAATCCAATTTTGCGCAAAAAAGGAAATACGAACTTCGTGGAATTTCAGTTCGAATGCAATTGGAATTGCAATTTTTAAATTTTCCAAATCGCAAAGGTAAGAAATTTTGGAAATTTTCCCTCGGGTGGAATTTCTATTTTTCTTCCAAGTGATTCGTCTTGAAATTAAAAGAGGGACCCTTACTTCGCGATAAAACAAAAAATACTGTCTTTTCCCTACGCAAAAAAAAAAATCCGCACTCCAATATCGTTCGATAGAAATTCGAGCTTGTATCGATGATAATATTCCAATACTGGAGCCACAGAAGAATAAAAGAAAAATGTAAAATGGCACATCTAAAAAAAAAAGAAGACGTATTTCATCGAACAGTTCTCTGGATATTGATATTATTATTATTATCGTTATTATTATTATTATTATTATTATTTATTAAGACAGTGACTTAATTATATTACCAATTAAATCGATAATCGATAATTAGTACTATAGTGGATATAGAAATAGAAGAAAACTTAAATTTCGAAATATTAACTACTGATTTGAAACTGTAACATTTCCTTTTTTTCCTTCCTTGCCCTTTTTTTGTCTATTACCATCCTCGAAATGTCTTCCTCTTCCGTAAGTGCGCTTAAAATTATAGTTTCCCCGTCGTTTGCAAAACCGAATGGAATTTTCGCTGCAGGATTTCCTTCCGTCCTCGCGTTTTCATCCTCGCTGCGAGCTTTCAGTAGCGGAGAGAATAAATGCACCTTCGGCTTCTTCTTCTCAACCTACGCTGTAACAGTGGGAAGGCGAATTAGCATTTCTGGATATTTTTGCATCGTATCGTTTCGTCCAAGTGAGAATGAAATTTTTTTAAATTTTTTTCCCAGAGTTTCCCAAACAAAAGTCTCACCACGAAACTCCAAACGTTTTTTTTCTTAAAAAATCTCCAACTTCAAATTATTTTTTACTTTTGAAATAATTTCGAATTTTACTTTTTTAAATTTACATCTAATAATTTAATTCGAATGCACGTTTTTCTTTATTTCAAATGTAACCAAAAGAAGAAATTGTATCGATACAAAAATTACTTTTTCTTAAAAAATTAATTTTTGTTTAATTCCAAATTCAAATAAATTGAATCGGGAATTTAAAATTGTTTTTTTTGTCTCACTTCTACGATTGATTTCTGGTACAAAAAAAAATATTTTTCTTTCCAACTTTCCAAAAAAAATTGAAACTTGCGATTCCAATCCAAAATCATTTTCACTTGGATCAAACGAATTTTCTTTTCGTCAAAACGACTGCTTCTAATCGAATTTCCACACGTTTTATGATACAGAGGAGAGCAAAATTCAAGAAAACACGTTTAATATACCTATATATACCACTTTCGTAATGACGTAAGTCCGAAACACACATTGAATCGAACCCCTTAAAGTTCGATAATAATGCAATTTTCTAATACCACCACCACCTATTTAATTTTCAAGATAATGTTTTCCAAATTTAACATTAAAAATAAAATGCGAAAAATCGAAAGGGCTACAATTTTGCATGATTAGCGAATACAATACGTTTTGTATTGGCGCTAGCTAAACAAAGAAACCAAAGAAAATCGCCCATCCCCTTTCCCAATCGATGCTCCACTTAAAAAAAAAAAAAAAAACTTCAGATTTGAATTTCTATTCCCCCAAAAGTGGTTCCAAAAACTGGGAACAAGGGATGACTCGATTCAAGATTTTCTCTTACACTGGTATCTAAAAAAGTCTCTGGAAGAAATCCATGCAAATAAATTGTCAATTAACTATATTCGTTGTCAAGACGATGGGAAAAAAAGCTTTATCGTAAATCCTATCGATATTTGATCCCCTTTTTTCTTCCACTCCCGAGAAAAATCATTGGAACGCTTTTACCGTAATTAAACAAATTAATAATTTACAATTTTATTAATATTTCAAGAAAATTCGTGGATTTGGAAATTCCACGGATAAACGATTATCCAGATTGGCCAATGATCGATTGTTTCAAGAGAAAATTGATGAATAATTCATTGAATTGAAAATTCCACAAAAATCAAAATTTACATTAAACAAAATTAATTAAATGGAATTGATGAGTTACGAAATTCAAAATTCCAGAAATAACAAATTATTCAAGTGATTATTATTATTATTATTATTATTATTACTACTACTACTATTGTTGTTGTTGTTATTATTATCATTATTATTATTATTATTATTACAATTGAAGAATTTATCTATTAAAAATTTTACGAAATTTCGTGAGAGCGATAGAAAAAAGGTTGGAACTCAAAAATTTAGCTACTTCCCAGCATCTCAAATTGCGGACTTTTTCTGTAAAAGCTTTCATACGAATTCACTGATAGCGGCAAAGGCATATCTATACTGGAGGGGACACCAAAAATACTAACAAAAGCGGGAATCGGTCAACGTACGAGCTCTTCATTTCGTTTGTCTCTTTTTTTTGGGAAAAATGACCGGCGTCACTTTGACGAGGATTGCAAGTGTATACGCGGAGGAATTCTTTTCTTTCTTTCTGTCGATTGAAAAACAGGATTTAAGACAACGGTAGCAGGGGTCTCACAGGAGTGCTTTGTCGTATGTGTATATATATATAAACCTTATCGCATCAGAGCTGCGCGGGTTCCTCGTAACGCTAAAGTGTAAAACACCATTGATTATTATTATTAAACACCTCCGCGGAGGGAAATCGTTCGAAATCCGAGACAGAACTCCTGGAAATTCGTCGAGGGGCTCGACTATTTACCTGCGATGCCGGCAATCGCTTCGGAAGCAAAGTATTTCACGTCGACGTCGCTGTCGGTGTTGAGTTTGTCCAGAACCGGCTTCACTTGGGCCTGAACCGCTGCCGGTTCCAGGTAAGGTCCGATACGTTGGAGCGTTTTCGCGACGTTAAACCTTACGTTGGCGACGTTATCGTTGGCCATCGCTAATACCGTTGGCAGCATCACTTTCGTTGTTATTTCCGGCCCGCAAACTTCCGCTAATACCTGTGGAAGTTATTTTTTTTTGTATTAGTTGTCTCGTTTCTGGCAAAATTTGTTCACTCTAGAAAGTAATTCGCGAAAGAACAGGACCTTGTACCCGTTAGGTCGGAGGTACTTTCAATTATATTTTTATTCGAATCCCCCGAAATCCAATTTTCAATAATTGCGAAAAATCCGGAACGCGCAAAGATCTCAAGTTTCGATTGTGAACTGCAAATTTTGAATTTTTGCTAAAGTTTCTCGAATTTTTGTAATATTCTCTAGAATTTAAATGATACCCGGTGGGTCGGAGGTACTTTCAATTATATTTTTATTCGAATTCCCCAAAATCCAATTTTCAATAATTGCGAAAAATCCGGAACGCGCAAAGATCTCAAGTTTCGATTGTGAAATGCAAATTTTGAATTTTTTGCAAAAGTTTCTCCAATTTTTGGACTAATCGATTCGCGGAAATTCATACTCACGTTGATACAAAAGAGACAGGTCATCCTGTGAAGATAATTCTGATCCCTAGACATGGCCAGAACTTTGGGTATGACTGTGTTCTGTGCCCATTCCGGGCCGAACTTTTCCACCAACTTCTTGAGGTTCAAAGTCGCAGCTTCCCTGATCGCGTAAACGTGGTCCACCAGCCAAGTCATACACAGGGAGTTCAACTTCTCGTCGAAGAATTCCACTCCAAGTTGACCGGCCAACAACGGCATGTACTCGATAATGGCTAATCTCACGCGCCATTTGGAATCCTCGGCGAGTTCGACGATCGCCGGTAAAAGGGACTGCGACAGCTGTTGGATCCCTATGACTTCGTTAACGCAGTCCAGGTTGCTGATGATGTTCAGTCGAACTTCCGGACACTCGTCCTTCAATTGGGATAAGAATAATGGTAACAGATGCTCGATCGTGCTGGAAATCGAAAGAAAAGTTCGTGAATTCGACTATTTTCCGAACATAAAACTTGGTGGATTCTCGAAATCGGTATTTTTTTTTACTTGTGTTTCCCAAGAATGGGACTCAAACCCATGATGACACTAGCCAAGGCCGATTTCACGTGTTGGTTCGGATCGGCGACGAGTTCTTTCACGTATGGCAAAATGTTGATCATGATGATCGACTCCTGGTTGAACTGATCGAGATTCTGGCAAAAATCGCGGACTTTATCGGCAGCGGCCGCCCTCACTTCGGCCTCCGAATCCTTCAGCAACAGCTGAAAGGCTGGCACGAGATCGGTTTTTGTGATCTCCGGCCCGACCGCTTTCTGCAACTGGAAGGGAATTCTCGATGAGAAAATTTGTCGAGAAAGAAAAAAAAAAATCGAAATCGTGTAAGAATGCGTGAGATAATTACATCCGTGAATTTATCGGCCACCATGTAACGAACGCGCCAAGATTGGTCGGCGGCGCACTGACGGAGTGTCGGCATCACCAGTTGCTCGACGTCCTCTTGTTGGAGTAAAGTAGCAATACTGACACAAGCTTCCACGGCTAGCAGCCGAACGGAGTCCTGTAAGAAGGAAATTAACGATAAGATCTCATTTTTCCAGATAAAAAAACCAAATCCGGGTATTATTTTAATTTTGCATCACCCTGTATATATATATATATATTTATATATATATTCACTTAAAAATCCGAGATTTCGTATGTACCAACCTAATATTTTATATAAAGGGTGAAAAAAATATTAAGTAACTACTGTCTTACCTGTTCGTCCTGCGCAAGGATAACGAACATCGGGATCAAGTCGGACTTGAGATACTCGATTTCCACGACTTTTGCGAACTCGCCCAGCTTCGAGGCAGCCGATCGCCGTACCATCGGTGTGTCGTCTTGACACAAGTTACGAAAATGGTTCCGTAACTCAGCTGGAAAGTTCGATTCGACAACGTTATTACAAAAGTTCGTGAAAAATAGTTGTAGGTGATTTAATACAATGGGGAGATAAACTTACTTTTAATCGCCGGACTCACACGTGGATAACACACGCTGAACAGTCCGCAAACCGACGTCCTGGACGTGAACCAGTCCCCGGAAGCCAAGCGTTGAACCAACGGGACGAAATGTTCCTCCAAATCGGCAGGACTGTGCTGAGCCGCTATGTTCCGTAGAGATTCTACCGCTTTGTCTCTCACCACTGTCTCCTCGACCGTCGCCAAGGACTCCAAGGGTGGCTGGAATTAGTATTTATCCGTGAGAAATTTATATCAATGTGAAATCACGACTCTCGACTGTAATTATCAAATATCGTCCTACGGCGACGTTCGACAAGTAGCGTATTCGTGTTAATGGAAATAAATTAACGATACGTTAACATCGACGGCTCACCAACAAATAGTGTACGTATTCCGGTCCGCCGACCAAGGGAGTAAACGTCCCGAGTTGTTCCGCAAGAGCCAGTAAGACCTCGTCTTCATCGTAGATAGTCTCTGTGAGAAATGGCACGAGTTCGCTGCGAGTACGTTCGATGCCCAACGCCAAAGCGATAGTGGACAACTTCTTAATGGAGTTTAACCGTAACTGGAATACAAACCATTTCATTTTTTAATATTTTTAGTCTTTCCGAAAGTACAGCTCGCTGAGTTTACGCAGTCGCTACAAATGTTATATTATCTATTTCGTGTCATATTTTAACGTAAGATATTTTAAATATGTTTGTTGTCCAGGTCGCGAGTTATTTTTCCATGTATAACTTTTTCGCTTAAAAATGGGAGAAAAAATAGATAATAACGGCTTTGTTGCAGTTTTGATTTTGATTAAGTTCCAATCTACATTTTGTACCAGACTATATTCCATCGGGATAGTCTCTCCTCGTTTACTTCGATGTAAAGATTTACTATGAAGCCGAATTTGTCAAATAATAAAATTACATGTAAAATTTCATACGTAAAATATTTTATTTTATTTAATATCATCTTATTCTCATTTTCATACTATTAATTTAAATATGTTTATGTGAATCGAGTCTAAAAAAGTTCAAACTTCAGAAATGATCAAAAAAATTTTAATCTAAAAAATGAAAAATAAAATTCAATATGTTTATAAATTTCTATTTTTGCTTTCTTGTATATGTTTTAAGGAACTCGTCCCAAAGCATTTCAATAAATAACTGTAACTTAATAACAACGATGGTCATAATAATAATAATAATAATAACAATAATAATAATAATGACAACGATAATGACAATAGCCAGTTTTTCAATTGGCAAACAATGAAAATAACGACTGGCTGTTTTCTCATATATACACTGGAGAAGCCTGAACGGCAGTGTCGTAGAAAGAGACGGACGGAGGGTCAACCCCGTGCGCCAGACAGAGACGAATGACCAATTCTGCCAGTCCATGTTCGCAGTAGCCATTTCCCGGTAAGCCAAATCCCTCGGCTCTGATTAGCGATAACGCGACGTCGAGGGATGGGAAATTCATGGAAAGTTGCGACGCGTGACGCCGAAAATCGAAATCGATGACTCACCTGAACATCCTCGTTTTTCAATTCGTCGATCAACACCGCTATGGGATAGAGACTGTCGTCGGTAGTGGAATCACTCGCTGCCATTTTCCTGATGACACACTAACGAGGGCCTGCAGTGCTGTCTTCCGGACGACAACGACTACGACGGCGACGACGAGGGGTCGTGCGGATTGTAATAATGATTCCTGGTCGCTGGGATGAATTAACACCCAAACACATACACGTTCAACACACACACGTGATACCCAAGCATTTAACGAAAACGACGGTCCTTGTAGTCGCAGCAATTGAATGTCTATCGGCTCCAGGCGGCACCCGCTCCATTCATAGCCGTTGGGTTTGAGTTTCGCCAGTGGGTTCGAGAAGTCGACGATAGGTGGCAGCGTTCTTAGTTTCTCGCGTCCAACGGAATTTCAGTGCGGCAACGTTGCATACGTATTTTTCAACTCGGTCGGTAACGATCGAGCGTTTGAATGACGCAATCATCGTGGTATGCGCATGCTCTTGCGCAGGTGCGAATAAAGAAAATCTCTGTACCGGATGACGTCACAGACTACAAGCGGCAAGTTGAAATAGAACGACTCTGTAGCGGTCATTTGTAAAATCGTTTTTTTTTTAAATAAGCTATTATCGAATCTCCATTTATTAGGCTCATTATGTAACTTTTGCGCGAAATAATTTTCGCAAATGCTTCGACAAGATTCTAGAATCGAATTTCTAAGCATTTCCATCGTTTCGAACTGATTCCATTCGTTCGTCGGAACGGTGGAATTGGAACGGGACGACCGTAGCCGATTTGTTCCGACGTTACACGAGTATGACGTCATTCGGTACAATGCGCGGTAGCTGACACGAATCGAACGTACCCTCGTCTTTCTTCATATCATGGCGAGAGGTAACGAAATATGGAACTCTGGCGGTTCGCGTCCGGACTAAGTATAGCTTGGACACGAACCAATTAGAACTTCACCCATCATTGTTCCTTGAATTTCTAAAATTTCTTTTGATAAACAGATGAATGAATATCGCGAATTCGAATTTACATCCGCGATATTCTGACGAGGGATTGACGAATTACCGGTGATATCTAAAAAAAAAGCGTGTTCCGAAAATTGTCGAGAAATTGGATATGCGAGGTATCCCCCTTTCAAACAATGAAGTAAACAAACTCAGTCTGGGTAAGAAAAATTTATTTTAGTTTTCAATAGAAATTTAAGTATTTTGTACGATATAAGTATAGACTAAAAAATAGGAATGTTTGAGAGATTTTGAGCCAGCATCCGTGCTTCCGTGCATCCTTTGAAACTAATAAAAGTTTGTTTCCATACAGATTCTTCTTCCGAGGCAGCAGAATAATGGTCGATGGAAAGAAGAGCGAAGAGGCTTTGTATTAATTTTCATCGACACCGATTATCGTTTCACCATGACCGTCGACGGAATCGGCAGTAGCGATCGCGTGATCCTTGTCACCGGTGGATACGATCACACCATCAAAATTTGGCAGGCTCATACCGGAGTTTGCCAACGTACGGCTCAACACACCGACTCTGTATCCTTAATTTATAATTTTTCAATCCAGTCCCCGCTTTAGTTATTCGATTAGACAATTTTGTAGCTGAAGAGATAATACAAAATATTGAAATTGTAAAATACGGTTAAAGCCGTGATAATATCGTAAGGGCCGTAACGTTATGCAGAACTGAAACATAGATTTCCTTAACGAAACATTTACTTCCAGCAAGTTAATGCTCTAGACATTACTCCGGATAAGTATGTTATCGCAGCGGCGGGATACCAGCATATCAGAATGTACGATTTAAGTACGAGCAATCCCAATCCAGTGATTAATTACGAAGGAGTGTCGAAAAATGTCACTGGTTTAGGATTTCAGGTGGGTTTCGAGCGGATCGATATTTCTATCGCGAATCGTTGTAATTTTATATCAATATTCCATTGTTTTTGTTGCTCTCCTCAGGACGAAGGAAAATGGATGTATACCGGCGGAGAGGATTGTTCCGCTCGAATTTGGGATTTGAGGTATTTCCGATACGATATACATATTTAGAAAAAGAAGAAAAGCGTATAATTACTACTCGATTCGAAATTTTTCTTTCAGGTTGAGTAGTTTTCAATGTCAAAGGATATTTCAAGTTTCCGCTCCGGTCAATTGCGTCTGTTTGCATCCCAATCAGGCTGAGTTGATCGTCGGGGATCAGAGCGGTATCATACATTTGTGGGATTTGAGATCGGATCACAACGAGCAACTGGTACATTGGCATTTTCTTTTTATTTATTACACTTATCGGTAGAGTTGAATCCTAAGTTGATAAAATGTTTAAATTAAGAATTATGAAATTTAATTGGTCAAAGAAAATTCAATGAATTTATTGAAATTATTTCCATCGATTTCCAGATTCCAGAAACAGAAGCTTCTATTCAACACATAACTATTGACCAGAATGGAAATCACATGGCAGCTGTAAATAATAAAGGCCAATGTTACGTCTGGACTTTGGTGGGAGGTGTCGGAGAAGAACCCACTCGACTACAACCTAGACACAAACTCTCCGCTCACAAGCGTTACGCTCTCCGATGCAAGTTTAGTCCGGATGCCGAGTGAGTTTACCATAGGGAGTTGCAAATTTCCGATTTCGTACTGAATCCTCTCTTTTGCAGCCGAATTCCACATATTTTAGTTGGAGCCGTTAACCCTTATTTGAAATTTCGAATTTTCAGGCTTATGGTAACGACGTCTGCCGATCAAACAGCCCGGGTTTGGAAAACATCCGATTTTTCGGAAGTGCAAGTCCTGAAACACGAGCCTAAACGATGGGTCTGGGACGCTGCCTTCAGCGCCGATTCTCAGTATATATTTACCGGTACGAGAAACAAAAAACGAATTGAAATAGATTTTCAATCATCATCCATTGAGAAATAATTACTATTCCGATTATATTCGTGGTTTTTTTTTTGGGGGGGGGGGGGGGGGATCACAAGGGAAATAATTGTTATTATTAAAATTGTTGTTTAGCGATACAAAGGATCAAAATAATTCCATAGTTGGAATAATAATTACACCAATTATGAGTAATCGTTCCATAATCGTATTGAAAATTTTTCTCAGTATAAATAATATATTAACGTGATTTATCTGTTTTTCAACAGCGTCTTCGGATGGAGTAGCAAGATTGTGGAACATTGCAACCGGCGCAGTGGAACGGGAATATCAGGGCCATCAAAAAGCAGTGACGGCTTTGGCATTTAGGGATGAAATCGTACCGCCGAGTTAAGCTCCTGGAAGAAAAGAGAAAATTCGATTTTAGTAGAAATAGATATGACCATCACAATGGGTTTTCCTTCGAGGCTGATTTCAAAATGCGAATTTCCTTTTCAACGTTTATTCCAGTTTTTTTATTTTTAAAAGACGCTCTTTTACAATGAATACAGGACATCTCATGTATTTTTGTGTGTATACTATAAACTCTTTGTTTCTCTAATAAGTCTTCATATCCAGTTATATACATTTGGAAGGCTTTCGAGCATAAAAACTAATTTTATCAGTTATCCATTGGAAAGTAGACTTTTTCTTCTTCTTCTAATTACTCAATTACTACAGCGCGAAATGAACGAAATTTATTTACTTGCAAATCCAATGCCAAAATTTTATACAACTTTTCTTTTTTCCGTCGATTGCAACTACGTATTTTTGCGAACTGCCATGATTTGAGAAAATTCGAAAAAAAGTCGATTTTCTTGTGAAAATTGGAAAATACTAATTTTCGCAGGGCTGTGGAATATTTTCGAACCCGGTATTTATAAAGCGATTGAAAAAAGTGAAAACGAATTGGTTAATTTTTTTGTTCTTTATCAATTATTGATTTCCAATTCTGGAATCCTTTAAAACCTACTGATTTTTTGTACTTCTACTTATGTCGAATTTTTTCTTGCAATAACAGTGAAAAATTAAGAAAGAGTGGGAACTTCAAGAAGAAATTTTGGTTTCTCGCACTCTCGCTGCCTCGACATTAGAAAATTCTATGCACCTCTCGTCTTTTTTTATTTATAGTAGCGAATTTTCCCTCTAAGGGAAAATAATCTAGTTCAGAGGAAGATTAAATATTACACATGACATGATTTTTGTTTTTCCATTCGCGCTATTAATTGTAAGTGTAAATTCCAGTAAGTGTAAGAGTTTTTTCAGTAAGTGGAGTAGTTAAAAGTTCACATCATTTTTTGAATAATAACAAACGAACCGTCGCAGTACCTTCTCTCTCGTTTCAGTTCGAAAGGAAGAGAATGATCCATACTCATCCTTCTTTTATTCGACGCAATCGCATATTTTCGAAATTCGAAATTTTCGCACGACGACGTCTTCAGGTAAATTAAAATTAACAAATTTGGCTTACTTTTTACGTAAAAGAGGAACATTGCGGATAAAGTGAAAAATTACATCTAAAGTTCAACTTAATTATAATTGTATAAAAGTAACCCAGATGTAAAAGAAGAAATCAATCAAATTCTAATTGTAACAATAACGATAATTAATAGTAACGATAATCACGGTGGTATTTGAAAAATATAATAATAATACAATCTTACTTGACTAGTACCGATGCCCCCCTTTTTATTATTCATTTATATACAGAATACCTAAAAATATGTTTTTCATCAAAAAGTATTGGAAAAAAACTTAGAATTCCATTCCATTCAATTTTTCGTATATTTAATTTGGAAACTAAATAGCAGTATTTCATGGACGTGTGAGCTTCAAATTTTTGCTTTCAATTTCGAATTATTTGGGGGCAAAGTATCAATTACTAACCAGGTATCACCTCGAACAGGTATTTGTAGGTATCCTGTATACTTTGTAACAAAGATATCTTTTGCATTCGAAGCATGTACAATGGAGACTTCAATTCCATAAATTTTGTTTCAGCTTTTTTCTTACTACATTAACACGTTCATTTTCACCATATTTCAATGTGGTACTGTACTTTTTTTCAGCATTTACTCTTCCTTAACCGCATATATTACCTCCTAATACACTCTACCAGTCTTCAAATATATTCACATACTTCAAAAATATACATATCCATTGCATATCACGAAAACAGCACATAACGTTCATTTTGAAAAACAAAACCCATATTGATTTTAAGTAACAACGCTCACAAATTGCACGACCCTGAAGCTCTTTACGGCTTAAAAGCAAATTTCCTCGTGAAGAATTTTCAAAGCTTTGAAAAAAAAAATACTTACAACCGGAATTAAAAGCGATTAGAGAAATAACGAAATTTGGATTCGCCTTTCCTCGGACAGAATTTTGAATGTGGAATTATTCCTCGACAAAAATTTGTCCTTTTACTGAAATCTTCAGTCATGAAAAAAATTGATTTCATTTTCAATTTGTCATTGAAACTCGAATGAGTTTCTCTCTTCCCAAGGAATTTCATGAATTTTCGTAAGAAATTATTTTCTCCAACGATTTTCCTTCGAATTGGCGAGAATTCCTCTTTTTTTAGAAGTAATTAAATTCGTACTTTCTTCATAACATTCCTGTAAAACATCCCTTTTCCTATTTACATGAATGAAATTGGAAGAGAGTTGAAAAAGAGGGTACACATTTTTTTGTACAAGAAACCTCCCCGAGAATCGAGAGAAAAAATTACAAAAAGAGATTGTGGACTTTCCGCTCGAATGGTGGGATCACCTTCAAGTGGTTTCTTCTAAAAAAAAAAAGAAAGTCGAAAATTGCAACTTATTTTAAGACCAGATATTTTCTAACATTTCACTGCCTAATTTTTCAGCGTTTCAAGGAACAAACAAAAGAATACTTCGAAAGGTGCAATTTAGTAAAAATTACTATTTGTACAATGTGCCAATGGTTTACAAGTGTCTTTTAAAATTTTCTATTCGAAAGGAAAACAAAAGAACGTAAGATACGACTACAATTGTGATAATACCATGGCAACCGTAATATCACACAAAATAATCTTAATATCTTTGTTTTTGAAAAAGAAGGATAATACTAAAAAAAAAAAATTAGCAATTTTTGTTTCAATTTTCGCCTTTTTTACGAACGTTAGCAAAATAAAAATACGATACCGATAAGTACACAAATATTGTTGCCATCTTCCTCTTACAAAGCTGAAGATTACCTTTCCTTAATACTTTTACGCAATAATTGATACCATTATCTTCCTTGTTGCATATTTTCGCACGGATATCTTCAAGCTCGTGCGGATTTAACCTTCAGCTTCACTTGAAGGAACTTTGAGGAAACCGAGGAATTGCATCTCAAAGGTCCGCATTGATTTTTTTCAGCAGCTTGGTCTTTTACAAGACCCTGTGATTTCATGGACTCACGCAAATTGCTCATCATCGCAATGAGAATAAGTTGACTGGTTTTTAAATTGGTAATTGATCCACTTCGCCCATTTCGGTGACCGTTTCGTCATCCATCGTGTAACTTAGCATGAATTTCAGCGACACCGGTTCCTGAAAGAAACAGCCACGAATTAAATTCTCATTCGTTGGGAACAAGTTCACGTACGATTAATTGTTTACTAAATTTTTCATAGTTTTATTCCAACTCCGAAGGGAAAAATAATAATCCCAGTGTACCTTGAGTGGATTTGCAATTAACATAATTTGCGTGATCGCAGATGGTGGAAGAAAAGGATTGTGAGCCGGGAGTTTCGTTCCTGATGGAGGCTGAAGTCTACATTTGCACCTCTGGAAACGTGGAAAATAAATTCTACATTAAATTTCATCGCATTTGTTGAATTATAAATGTAAAAAAGGAATCTGAGAGTTCCTCTCGAATTTTTTCATTTTGAATTTGCAATTTGAAGCATTTTTGCATCTGTGAACATTGTAATTGAAAGCAATTTGGTTTCAGGTTTTTAAAAAATTTTTCTGAATTATCAAAAAGAGAGGATTTGTGAAAAGCAATAATAAATGAGTTCAAATTTCTTATAAATGCACTTTTTAGATGAGTCGCGGCAATCCAATTACTACAATTTTTCATGTCGGATCGAATTAAGAGGAAAAGTACCTTGGGAACTACAGCTTGGAATAAATAATTACTAAGAGCGTTGGAATTTTTGCTCATTGTGGTTACAACAATCACCGAGACGTCCGGTCTTGGGCTGTCCTTGGCAAAATGTAGCACTACCGATATCCCATTTTTCTCTTCGATAACTGTTAGTGGAGGAACGGAACCTGAAATATAAATTTCGCAGGCAATTATATTAGGAGATGTGTAGAAACTCCGATTCCAAAGTTACTGAAATTATAATTCGCTCTGATTGAAATTTGATTGATTTCTTAAATTTTTTGTCCGTTACTGAGAGTGCCCAATTTTTCAGGGAAAATTGTGGGAATATCTGTAGCATAATTCAAAGAATAAAATCGTAAATTACCTGGTTTAATATTTTCAAGATTAACATTGATATCGGTTAAAGGTTTGATTTCAACTTCCTTCTCGACTTTGGATTTCCCAGAAGTAACGGAGGGAGATTTGACGTCTCCGTTCTCATTGTTTTCAAGACTCGAAGGAAGTATAGTGTTTTTATTGATCTCTTCATTGTTGGATGAAATATCAACGAGGGAATCATCTCCGTTTAGCAACGATTCGTTGTCGTCAACTTTTGAAGTGGCCTTACCGCCGGAGACGTTATCAACTTTGCTAGATTCTAATTCTACATTGGAGTTATTCGAAATCCTTCCAATTGGTTCGAAAATTGTATCAGATTTCGTCATACGATTTATAGGCACGTTGTTTGCTTGTTTGCTACTGTCACGGAGAAAGAAGAAACAATTTTATTTTGCTTGTTAAAATTATTTTTTTTTTCTTCGAAGCCTCTAACTTACTTTGCATTCACTCGAGCTTTGATTCCAGAAGATGACAAGCTTTGCTTTAGTAGCGTTTCTCCAAGCTCATTCAAATCTTCTAAAGCTTTTGCTTTGCTATCTAATTTCGTAAGGGGAGGATTTGAAGATTCAGCTGAAAACAGAGAGAGTTTCTTAGCAAACCACGTTCATTATCGAGAATTGCTGGAATCATCGAATCGATTCGATGCGAATCATCATTAATTTTACTCGACTTACGTTTCCCTAAGGTATTCGTAGACACACTAATTGGTTGCATAATAGCTGTATCAGGTAATAAAAGAGGCGTGTCAGGCACTGAAGAATTCTGGGAAGAATTTCCTAAGGAACTGAAGATGTCTCCTAATGCTTCGAGGTCCGATTGGGTGTTCGTTTGCTTTGCGACAGAAGATTCCTGTGAATTAACTGGAGGTTTCATGTCGGATGATAAGAGTTCGGATGGCGAGGAAAGATCCAATAAGGATGTACTGCTCCTCTGACTCTTCGAGGGCCCGGAAGATCGACTAAGTATAATAACAGTCGCGTATTTTTCCACGACTTGTTCGAGTTCATCATTTGCCGCGATTACGTCGTCTGAAATCATGAAAATAAGAATCGTGAGAATTTTCATATTTTTGTGTTACTACGAATTTCCAAATAAAATTTTCCTTTCCCCTGAAAATTTACAATTTCAAGGGAGAATTTGTCCATTTTTCTCTCCAGTTTCCATATACTCACTTAGCATTTCTTCATTGTCTTGAGCTTCCCCCGCTAATCTCAGTACTATTGGCTTCAAACGTTCGCACGCCTGATACAATTCCTTCATCAACTCCAAATCTTCGGAGGATGTCTCGTTTCGATTATACGAATTCAACATCTCTGACAATAATTTCACGTTATTATGTACCGACTCGAGTTCCATAATACGCCTAGAATTTTGTTGGACTCTACGTTCATCCTAAAATTCGCAAAATATAAATGAGAATTGAAAACTATCGTTTACCTAGTTTGTGAAAAAAAATTAATATTAAAAATATTTTTAAATCCACACTCACTTCTTTAACCATAGTTTTAATTAATCTATTAGCAGCCTGCAAGTCATCTGGATTTTTACTCTGCAACAGTTTCTGCAGCAGTTTTGATTTTTCTTCGTCTTCGAATATCGGATTCTTTACTTTCACCAATTTGGAATCGTTCGTATTATTTGTAATCGCCGCAACGTCCTCCTGGGGAAAATTCAATTAAATTCAAAATATCAACCGTGGGACTATTCATCGAATAATGAGAAATTTATGATAAATCAGGTACCGTCTGATTTTAAGTTGACATAAGTACCTTAACGACTCCTTGTTTCTTTAACATTTCGTACGCTTCCTTAATCTTCGTTTCCCGTGGAAACTCCTTCGTCCAGGTACCAAGTAGTTCGAGAACTTTCTCACGAACCGCTTCGGGAGTTCTGCTTCCAAAATATTTTGGGGATACGAGTCTGATCATTTCATTTAAAAAACGGAATTTTCCTATTGCTTCGTGAAATGAAGGACCGCATCTCTTCATGCATGTATCCAGCAGCTATGGAAAAATTGAAATTACATTGTAAGTTATATGATAATAAATTTTCTTCGTTGCGTTTTGCTAAAACCAAAAAAAAATGGGGTAAACGAAACAAAAATTGTTCTTCTCAACGTACATTGAGCGCTTGTAAAGCCTCCCATTCGGTGGAGGATTGAATGTGCGAAGCTAATAATTTACTTCCAATTTGTACACCTTCCGCTTCCTTGGTTAACATCACGCAGAACGCTTCTATCGCCGCTATGTCTGGTTTCTGGTTTTGTGGATTTGTCGCTCTTTCTGAAATTTTGTAGTTTTTGTTTAAAGAATTTGCTCCTTTCGATTTTCTACTTCTTCTCACTTTTCTCATGTTTTCGAAGTCTCCATTTTTCAGGAAAAAGCAGTAAAATAAAAAAAACTGTAGGAGAGCGAAACAAAAGGAAGCGAAGTAGAGTAAAAGGGAGTAAAGTAGAGTAGAATAAAATAAAATAAACTAACCTACAGGAGGAACCTAATGTAAAGTTAGAATGTTCAAAGTTACTCTTAATTTTCTATAAAAAAAGATTTGCCCGATCTAAAAAAAAGTGAAAAATCAACACAAAAGATTGTGAGGTGTGAAATTCACGTTTGGTCCAAAATTGAAAGATAACGCTTCGAGCCAAGTGACTTATTAACAAATTATTTTTAAATTTTGTTTCGAAACTTTTCAGAATTACTAAGAACAAGAATAATACAATTAACCCCTCGGCTTGAAATAACATCTCTTACACGGAATTGCAATCTCGGGCCAATAGTGAATTTATCGTCTACTACTTGTGGTTTGACTTTTCAACCTTGATAATGATTTTATATCATTTTTCTGGTTATTATCAGACGTCGTTGAAGTTCAGCGTTATTTCAATCGTAATTAACAGCTTATTCGGGGATGTAAAAAAGTGTTTATAGATTGACGTGCACGCAGTCGAGATATATCTTGCTCGGCGGAATTATTAATTTTCTCGTACCCAAAATTGATTTCAACAGTGTTTTAGCGTAAGTATGTATTACGCGGTATTAACTTTACCCAATTTTTGTTTCAGCATAAAAATAGCAATTCGACGTACGTTTCTTGTTACATCAATTTCGATTAATAACAGAAACTGGGTTTTAAGAATTCTTTTATGTTACATATTTAACTTCTTGTTGTAAGTCTGTAATATGAATCTGTAATTTAGTTACCAAGCGATTTAACGATTTGCGCCATACCAATGTACTATGTACATTTATCATTTATCTGCACCAGAAATGTAAACAACGTATCATATACTTTGTGCGTTATATGTCAAGCTCATTTTACCTTCTCTCTTGTGTCTTAAACAAAAGGAACGAAGTAAGACTAACTTGCGAGAATAAAAATTTTTAGGTGCCTACCTATCAAATTGTTTTATAAGTTCTTAATGTAAAAGATTATCGGAGCACGAATAAACGAGAACATGTGTAAAATGTATCAAGAATGTTAACCCTTAGATGGCCTACCGGGGTCCGAGATGTCATAGTCTAGTCTAGTTTCAAGTTATAGTAAAAAATTTCTAGAATTTTTTCTTTTCATACCATATATTATATTGGGTTGTTCGGAAAGTAATTTTGTTTTTTTCTGTGAAATCTGTTAAGAAAAAACGAAATTACTTTTCGAACGACCCAAAATTTTTATAAAGCGCGATTATGGCGTTCAGGATTCTTCGACCATGTTTTTTCAATACCCCCTGGGACTCAAACCGTTAATCATTTATTTATAGTATTAATACTTCTTTGTATATTTTTAAATCTTGTGTATAATAAATAAACAAATAAATTCATTTTTTAAGGTATGTATTAAGTAAATATAAATTCACATACATATTTTACATGTAAAGAACGAAAAATGCATAGAAAAAGTATTTGAAAACTGGAAAATAAGGGCCCAAGAATAAGAAAAATATGGGAAAGAGAGAGAGAGGGGGGTCAAGAAAATAAATAGAGTAATTAAGAGAGACAAAGGGAGGGATAATTTGATCCAAATAAAGATAAACAGGTTCAGAGATGGATGGAAGTAACAAGAATGATGGAGAGATGAATAGAAAAACATGAAACTTGGAGGTAAAGAAAGATTCAAAGATTAAGGGAGAGGCAGAAAGAGAATCAGAGGGTCAGAAATTGAGTTAATTTGGACGTAGAACCAATTGACTGAATTAAAAAGACACATATCCTCACACACACATAAACAAAGTGAAATAATATCTTACGTATAAGAGCTTCCAAGCTGGTAGTAACGACATCCATATTTTCGTCGGTCACTCGCAACTTTTTTTGCACAGAAAGTAGAGACCGCCGCCGCCGCCGAATTAATCGCAATTACGCTTACGACCCGTCCAGCTCAGTGTCAACATCGGCGACGACGACCAACGGGGGTGTTCCTTGCAAGTGTATCTGCGGCTCGACGTAATACTATATTATTTGAATCTGACATTCCTCGCACTCCTCTCGGTGTTCCGCTTCAATCGAAAACAATGGTCTTATCAGATAAGAAGAAGCCGGTAGCGCGTAGGACAAAAGAAATACTGGCACCTGTCATGCATTGACGTGCAACCGCCGCAGCATCACCTCGGACTTCACAGCTGCTTTTATTTATCTTTTTTTTTGCTTGTTCAAACGAACACACGTATTTTTTAGCGAATACTCAAGTGGCCATTTCTTCTACGGCCCTCGACTATGGAACAATTGCAAATATATATTGAGAGAGAGTATGTTTCTAGCCTGCATCAGCAAGAGTAAGGCGCTGACATCGTGTTCTTTATGGCCAATGTTTGTTGCGACCTCGTTCGTAATTTTTTTATTTCGCGCGAATATTCGATTTTTAAAAGGAATATAATTGAAAACAAAAACTTTGGAATCAACTTTTATTCGATTATTATTATATGCAATGTTTCCTCAAGGAAAGAGACGAAAAGGAACCGTCTGGAAAAACTAAAAATTCTTGGGATCTAAACTCCAATTTTCCCCCAGAAAAGCTGCATTTTAAGGGTGAGGGAACTTGGGTTGCTCATATTCTGTGAAAAGTCATTTGGAAAAACAAATATATGTGTTTATTGAAAGTTTCATGTGTTTCTAATGTAAGGGTGCCTCGGGGTAAGGAGGAGAGGCCCTTATTGTTGGGTCGTTAACCGTTTGAGCGCCAAGCGGCTCAATCGCGCTTCTTCCGTTCCATGTCCAAAAAATGCCGGCATTTTTGAAATAAGGAATCAAAAGAGCGCTATTTTGGCATTTTTTTATTTGGAAACGAAAAAAGACCTCTGGCACTCAAACGGTTAAGCAAAATGGATCTTTCGTTGATTTATTAGGGGCATTGGAAGAGGACAACTCGGTCAGCGGCCATAAAGACCTTCGATGCCAGCGCCTTAACATTGAAGTGAGCAAAAACAGGAACTTCAATGAGTTCTCCATGGTTGCATGTTGTTCAAAGGTTTCAAGTTCTACACAGTTCTACATATTCCAGACAGTTCTCGAAAAGTGTCAATAACAAATCGCTAGCCAACTGTTCAGGTCCGAATAAAAAGAGAGCTAAGGCTATATAAGCGAGAGAGAAGGCAAATCGTGTGTATGTTTACTTTTTATCAGCTGTTCGATCGTACTTGTTCTGTTTTTTCTTTTTTTTTTACCAGACGTGGACTCTAATCGGAATTTCAGAAATCCAAAAATATGAGTCGAAGCTTCGAGCCGGCGAAGGTAACGCAATTCGAAAGCTTTTGCTCGTGCGTTGGGCAACAATGCAGTTGCGGGGAGAAAAATAGTAAGTACCAATATGTCTTCGCTTGTAAGTTTATTTTTTATCTAACCCCTTTGTTGCTATATCAATACCGATAAATCCAATCGGTCGGCATACTATTTTTAATACCGATACCCAACATGCACGTATTATTTTCAATATTGATATCCAAGGAACACGATTGGTTTCAGATTTCGTTTATCTCCCTCCCCCCTTTTCGAGGACAGTCATTTTCCGTCCACTTGTGCACCCTTCAAGTACAAAAGGGGTCACTTCCTTTTAGGATACATTCTCTTACTTTTGTTTTTAAGCCAAAAATATCCAATCGATTGCCATATGTGTTGGTAATTATAAAATTGACCTTACTCAAAGTTGCGAACAAAAAGATTTGTACCATACTTGGTGTAAAAACAATTCGATCGCATATTTCCTAATACCACTTTTTGTTTCCTCTTAAATAGATCTTTATCTCCATTTTCTATTTTTTTATGCTATGAAATGCAGAGAATATTTGACTTTTAAATTTATTTATTTCGGGAACCTGGTCATCTCAAGGATTCAGAAAATGCATCAAAACTATAACATATGAGCCGTTTATTTTGAAAGTGGCCTAAGTCCATTTTTGAAGAGTCATTATCTATCGGCATAAATAATTGGTTTTCAGCAATTTAATTATAAATTTTCGAGTTTTTCATTTTTTTTTTAAAATGGATTTAGGCCACTTGCAAAATAAACGGCTCATATATAATTCCATGTTAATATAATAGTCGTTATTCCTGTGAATATTAGTTACTCCCGCATAGGCAAGCTTACCTTGACCTTCTACAAAGACGATTATTTCTAGTAGACTAATGAAATATACTTTACTTTGTCGACGTAAACACGTAAACGAACTCAAAAAAATTTTGCAACAGATAAATTACTCTTTACGTCATATACGTTAAGCATTCTTGAACAAAAAAAAGGTTGCAGGATTTTATTGCATATGTTAAATGGACTCTTGCAAAAAATCTAGAACGATAAGAAAGAGTTAGTAGATGTATGTACTTTTTCGATGTATTCTCAAAAACTATTAGAGCATGCAAGAACCGTTCCAGGATTTTTATTTGATATTAGTAATACATATTTTCTATATTAAACAGTAATTAGGAATTATTAAACGGTATTTCTGAGTAGCGTTATTAAAGGGTAAAATTTCTGTTCGTTCAATTCTGTTTTTTTTTTCTTTGTCTTCTTAGTACACGAATGGGAATGGGACGAAGATCTCGCAGCGCCTTCATTGGTTTTATCGGAGAATAAACTCGAAGTTAAGTTTCATCCTGGGTTCAGCACGGGTACGACCGCGATCAGAGGTAACAAATGCATGGCCTTCGGGAGGCACCATTATTGGGAAGTGAAGATGCTTACGCCTGTGTACGGAACCGACGTGGTAAGGAATTCAGCCGATCGTCTAGAATTCAAATTTCCAACAACCGCATTCGAAGTTATGACCGAAAGTCGTTCTTTTAGATGGTTGGGGTGGGTACGGAAAAAGTCGACTTGGAAGGCATGAGGATGAAGTTTTGTTCCTTACTTGGGAGGGACTCCGAATCTTGGGGATTTTCATACCGAGGGTATGTACAACACGCCGGCGAGTCGCGAAATTATTCCGCCTGTTTTGGACAGGGAAGTTTAGTCGGCGTCCACCTAGATACCTGGAAGGGTACTCTTGAATTCTTTCTAAATAGGAAACCTTTAGGTATGTATCCAAGTCGGGGTGTAAAGAGCCCCAAATTTTTTCTAAATTACACATAAAAACATTTTTTGATCGATCGCCAGACTAAATTCACGGAAAAAAATTTTTTTTTTTAATATCGTAAGACCGTAGCTCTGATTCCGATGCCTCGATTATCGAGTATCGGTTTGATTCTTTTTCGTACCACAATTTTTGCTCTTGACCCTTTTTATTATTTTCTTTCGACATTTCTTGCTAATTTCGATTTGCAATTTACAGGAATCGCGTTCACGGGCCTCAGAGGAATACAACTCTATCCGATGGTCAGTTCTACGGCGGCACAGAGCAAAATCAGGATAACCCACAGTTGTTCTACCGAAGCGTCTCTACAAATGGAATGTTTGTCACTTTTACGACCCTTCCAGAAAGCCTTTATTTCGACAGCGTTTCCTGGTCTTCGGTATTTGTCGGAGAGTATTTTTGCGGAACTGTTACAAAAACGAAGAGGTATGCGAGAAAGTAGTTAACAATTAGCGAAGCGGTAACCGAAGCACAAAAAAAAAACATATTTTAATTTATTTAACGTTCGGTTGAATTCAGATTAAGTTTTCGGTGTGAATTCTCGACTACATTCCATCGGTACAGAGAGTCTCTCTTGGTATTTACACTCCATTGTAAATATTTACTTAAAAATTGACTTAAATATTCAAAAATGATATTGATATGCCGAAAATAAAGCAAACAAGCCAAATAAAAGTAATATCTTGCGTTAGAATGATCAAAATATGAAAGAAAAATGCATAAAGTTGAAATTCGTCGTTTTTTCAGTTGACGACGAGGACGACGAGAATGTCTACGAGTGCCCCGATGAATTTACAATTCTGGACGATCTCGACTTGGCTATAATAGGTTTTGGCCGTAAAAAGAAAAAAATGCGACTGAACGATGAGATTTATAACGTATAATCATAGCGATTCGAAAATCTTTGATCATCTTCATCCAAATTCATCCCGAAACGAATGTTCGTATAAAGCAGTCTATTTCTTTTTCAATTGTCCGAAACAAATAAATGAGGGAAAAATAAAAAGATCACTGTTTCTTTTTATTTTTTGCTACATCGCTCACGTCCTTCGTAACTCGACGCTTGTTGCACGTGCGTTTCACGTTTGTACTTAAAATATTGTCATTTATTTTAGCGCAAAAGACGACGGCCTGTGCCCAACCGGCCAGAGGACCCCACAAACTGCGTAAATGATTGCTAACTTCCTCGTGTATTTTCGGAGTTACGTTTTTACGCTCCGCGAGATGAGGCAGATACTTAAGATGCGCTACTTGAAATATATGCGTGTCTACTGGAATCGCTTCCAAGTGACCCAAAGACATCAAACAGATGCAATCCGCCACTTTAGGTCCTATACCCTGTAGCGTCATTAATTTCGCTCTGGCTTCGCTGTAAGACACGTTTTGATTTTTATGCAAATTTAATAACCATTCCCTCCCACCTAAATCCATCAACTGCCTGGCAGTTTTTGCAACGTAATTAGCGCGATAGCCGAAACCTTCCTTCCTCAGTGTCTCCTCTATATTTGGACCGGTCAGGCACTTAATCTCGGGGAAATCGTAATACTCAGTGTCATCCACTTCACAGATCTTCGGGCCGAAGAATTTGCACAGTTTCTCCACCATTCCTGATATTCTGTAAAAGGAAGAAACGGGAAGTCTTCGGTTACCTTTTCTTTGCAACGATAAGGAACGAGTAAGGAATCGTGGAAGAAATAAAAAAAAAAGGATCTTCGGGGCAGCGAGTGCGAAGTTGAAAACTAGGTATGTTGCCAATTGCAATTTTCCTCGCTTGAATCTAAAATTGCGTCTCGAGAAGATGCAAGCGAAAATTTCGTAGAAAAAGAGGGTTACATGAAAAATGTTACCGTTGTATGTTATTATTGGAGCTGCAGATGAACGAGAATGCATTTTCTACGACATCCTGGTCCAGCATTCGAACCCCTTTGGTAGAATCCAGGAGGTTTTGAAAATTCGCATCTGCTGCAGCCCATAATTTAAGGTTCTCTTCTAGGGAGAGATTTAGCCGAAAGTATTTTTTGATACTCTCTTCGTAGTTGATATTTTCGTCCAAGGAACCGTGAACTTTGTAGGAAATGTGATCCCCTTCTCGACTCAAGGTCCATACTGTACTTGAAAATACGCCTCGATAAGAACGGTCTTCCAAAACCTTCCACCTAGTGTATCAAAAGCATTAGGAAAATATAAAAAATGGAAGATTAATTGTAGTTGGCTGAGAAAAAAATTAGAGACACAGATAATTTGGTGATACTAATTATTTGTTAGTACAATAACATTTTGCCCATTTCACACAAATATATAGTTGCACTCAGACCTGTTTTTGGACGATGTTTTTCATTTAAAAAATGGCACAAAAACAAGTTTGAATGCAATTATTTGTACAGTTGCAAGTTTTCTCGGATTTTTAAAGAAAACGTTATTGTATTTTTATCATGTTATTTAATTTTACCAATATCAGGTGTGATCTAATTAGATCGGTCAGTCCGTCTTAGGAAATAGGTGTATACGTGAATTTAAAAAATAGAAAATAGAAAGAATGAAAAAATTTGTCAATATTTCTACTCTACGGAAATTTGAATATTATTCAAAATCCAAGTATTTTATCCCCAAACTCCATCCTGATGCAGAACCAAGCCAATTAACAATTTTAAACTTATATTATTTTATTTTACTTTTTTCAAATCACTACAATTCCTAATTTCCAATTAAAACAAACTCAATTTACGTATTCTCAATTTTATTCCTACTCTTCTTTTAAATTTTCCCGCCAAATTTCTCAATATTCAGAAATGCGGAATACTTCGGTAAAAATTACTCCTGTCAGTTACAAATTCCACCAGAAAATCAGGTTACCGGTAAATACACTACACCTGTTTTCACATTTTCGGTAGCGACCTTTCGGTTTTCTATAAAAATATTATTTCAAACAATAAATATTTAGATTTCAATGCGCGTTGGCCTTGATCCTGAAATACCACGCGACCACCATCAGTCATCCATCAATGCTCGCGCATGCGCATTCCTCGATGATTTCGGATACCGATTTGCTGATTACTATTGCTAACTGCTTTCCTGCATTTTCCCTCCCTCCCGCATACAAAACGGAAATCGGAAATCGGAAACTCGCGAATCAAGTCTGGTAACACTATTTTATGTATATATATATATATGTCATTCTTACCGGAAACTTTGTCCACCATGTAAAGTGATGCCCAGGTCCAGCTCGTTTTCCGGACAGGGAATTTTTCCCGTAGCCATTTGGCTCCAAATGCCCTTGAGGTATTGGTTAGGTTGTTTATAAGACATCTTTTCCGACCCGAGGATGGTCTTACCTCGTGATAACGAACTTCCGGTTGATAGGCTCAGTCAATTTTGCACGAAATGGATCCTTCAAATCTCAAATCTCTCGAAATTCGTGAAAATCTGAACTAGAATGGATTCCAATGAAGGATTTTGAGGGATTCGCAGGGAGTCACGTGGTTTATGATATTTTCCCGCCATTACCACTCCCCTACCTTACACTTTAGTTTCCAGTTTTGCTCCCTTTCCGTTTCAAACGTGCAACTGATCGGTATTTAGCGTTTAGAGGTGCCCCTAATGCGCTAATTCCTTTTTTTTAAGGCGAAAGTCGACTATTCGATCGCCACTGGTCCTTTCTACTTTTGATCCGAAGTCGACGCAAGGATATATCGCTACTTATTCACTTTATGAAATAAAAACAAGGAAATCGAATATTTCAAAAACTCATTTAATCATTACTTTTTTTGTTTGTGATTCTATATAAACAATACTCTATGTCGTATGTATACTTTTGAGCATTATTATCCTCTACTTTAGATAGAAAGCTTTTTAGGTCCTATAAGTACCCACGTTATACCGCAAATTGCGGTAACTGGGAAGAAGTGTTCTAGAAATAGCCGATTGGTACGATACGTTATGTAATATCTGAAAATTATTATTATAAATATAACATACATAAATAATAATAGGTATAGGTAATCGTATAAAGTATTTCATTTAAGTTACTGTTTATTTGGCTTACGTTACGATATTACTTAACGATATATGTATCTAAAGCTACTTATGGTTATTAGATTCGTCGAATCCTTTTAATAAATAAATTATTTGTTCTTTTATCTTCGCTTCTTCTTTCTCTACAACGACCGATGAAAATTTAACGTTAATTCACAGATATGTTCTTCGATTTTCTAGTAATAACTTAGAATTTGATTATTATTATTATTACCCATTATTATTGTTGTTGTTCTCGTTACTTTTAGTATTATCATTATAATCATTATTATTATTATAGTATTGCTTGATATTTAGGTATTGTCAAAATGTAAGTGCATCAGTCCTGTGCCGCTATGATAGATATGTAGATACACTTTCTTCCCTTCTATTTCATTATTCTCGACGATGTATATCATCCCTGAGAGTTTATTATTCAATTTTATTGACGTACCCGCAACTCTACGAATTGCGTTTCCCTAATTAGTCTTATCGATTATGTTTCATTGCTTTTCATGATTCCATCGCTTATGCACCCATCCGTCCGGATGGTCAAAAAGTGGCAAAGCGTAATCTTGCGAGCAAAAGATCCAACGACCGAAGTCACTGAATTTTGACTTTCGAGAGATCGATTTTCGATCTCATTAGCTTTTTGGGTCCCAACGATTACATGGAAATGGCAATTTTGTTACTTCGAGCCCCAAAAGTGAACGAATAATAATGTTTCACGGACAATGCGAACTCTGAAAAGGTGCAATTCTACAAAATATTGCACTTTTAAAATATGCAACTCGTCAATGTCAAATGGTGTTTTTTCATAAAAGTATTTTTTTCGGTATAACTCAAAGACCATTCGAGCTACAAACCTGAAATTTTTTATAAATTTTCGTTCCCTTTAAAGATAGTAATTTTTGTAGGGTCAAAAATGCGATAATGTAGGAATTCATTAATTTCGTCATTTTAAAGAACTGGAATTAATTAAAATTATCATATCAAAAGCTAAATAGAACAATTATTTTTAATATTAGGTATCATATCAAAAGATAAATACAATAATTAATTTTAATTGAAATACAATAATTAATAATTAATTTTGCACATCCAGAAAACATAGGCCCCTATTGTCGGTGAATTTTTGCATAACAATTTCAGTTTACTGCAAATCGTTGCTCCTTTTTGCTCGAACAATTGTCGACTCAATCAAGGAACGGACGTTTTTGGGGTTGTCCCGTCTAATTAAGTATCGATAGGGACCTTTTCATAAAATGGGGACCTCTCGTGACTTGATAAGCGATAATCGCTTTCCAAAAAAATTTCGAAATTTTGGTGAAATCGAAAATTCGCGAGGAAGCGAAATTTCTAGCAAAATCTATACCAAGTTTACAATTTTATGGATCTTGTGCCTTTTTACGCTAGTTTCACTGGAGCATCTTACAAATTTGGCGCAAAACTTGCAATTACTTGCATTTTTGTTCCTAGTTTGTGCAATGTTTCTGCACAAAACTCGCAGTTTTAAGCTTTTGTGCATTATTATGATACTTTGACTTAAAATTTAGGATGTTTGCGCAATGACTTTCTGCCTTTTTTCAAATTTCGTTACCAAATTTATAGAAAATTCATTAAAAAATGTATAATTTTATGCATTTTGTGCATTCTTGCGCTTAGTTTCGCTCAAAATGTTCACAGAAATATTGCAAATGGGGCGATAACGCCATTGTTCATTTCAAGGAAAGCAATTGAACGGATTTTTGAGAATTGCGTTTTTGGGAATTGGAAAATCTCTTTATGTGACCTTTATTTTTCTTTTTCAATAAGATATATTGTTTCTAAGATGAGCCTGCTTGCGATACTGATAACGTTCGCATTTACCCCGCCAGGAAGTTTTTGTGCAAACTTTCTGTGCCTTAAGTACGAAACATTTGGTCTGAATCACGTTGAAGAATATCTTGCCGATGAAATTTGCCGACGATGTCCCTGCCATTTTCAGACAAGCCCGAAACCTGAAAACAGGGAAATTCGTGTAAAATACTTGTTTTTTTTTTTGGTGTATTTTTCATCATTTTTTTCCAATAACATTTTTGGAAATTCTTTGGCAATTTGGTGCCTTACATTCAAGCCTTTTCGAGTTTTGAAGGAAAGTAATAAATGGCAAAATTTGCTGGGGTCCATCTGACCCCAGGGTGGACGTTAAGGGGTAACTAACTACAGAGAAACTGATAATTTACGCTTGACCCTCAAGCGACCAGGTGAAATGTAGAAACATGTGGCCAGGTGGGGTCCGGTTGGACCCCACCTGGTCGCTTTAGGGTTAATATTCAATTTGACCGACACAGACGGTCAGAAAAAAAAAGCTAATGTTTCAAAATATTCTTATTTTGTGTTTCAGGGAAAGAGTCAAAAGTTGCATTGGAGGTACCTCTCGTCGCAGGCGCAGTGCATAATTGTGGATAATCCCCAATTGAAGAGACCGTAACGAGATTCGAAAGCCGGTATATAGAAGGGACACGCGGTATCGTGCCTCCTGCAGCAAGCGTCCGCCGTGCCGAAGCCACCCAGGTTCGTGTATTTCGTCGCTCTGTGTCCACGTCCGCACCATTGAGTGCCCGGAATCATCAGCAGCTCCCTTCTGCGGCGGCTACGTCCGCGCCTTTGCCGTGGTTTCTTGCTTTTCAGCAAATTCTCATACTCTCTGGAAATTTCAAAACATCCGACTGAATTGCCACCGGCGAATATTTTGCGTGGATAACAGCAAAATTAGTCAAAAGATTGATAAAAATGAGTTGGAATTGAACTTTCTCCAGGAGCCACGATGACATTTGAAATTTATTCAAATTAATCCGATTTGAGAATTTCATTGATTCAATAATTCGGTATAATTTAGTATAATAATCCATTACTTGAAATTGAATTCTAAAATGAAAATTCAAACTCCCTATCCGGATTCAATCGAATCGAATTCGTTGGATTTTTTTTTCTAATCAACTCGATTCCGTATCCAAATTCAATTCGAGTGACGATCTTCGATGAAAAATCGAATTTATTCGGATTAATTCACTTCGACAATTAAATTGCATTCAATTAAATACCCGAGTTCGATTCAATTGGATGTTCGAAGGTATATTCTAAAATGAAACTCGAAGTTCGCTATGCCAATCAAATGGAAATGACTTCGATGACCGAATGCAATTCAATTCTTTGCGAAATCCGAAGTTTATACTATTAAAATTCATCCGATTCGAAAATTAAATGAAATTCATCCGGATACTGAAATTCAATTCGATCGATCACTCGAAATTAAGTTCCAAAATGAAAATTCAAATTCCCTATCCTGATTCGATCGAATCGAATTCGTTGGATTTTTTTTTCTAATCGACTCGATTCCGTATCCAAATTCAATTCGAGTGAGGATCTTCGATGAAAAATCGAATTTATTCGGATTAATTCAGTTCGACAATTAAATCGCATTCGATTAAATACCCGACTTCGATTCAATTGGATGCTCGAAGTTATATTCTAAAATGAAACTCGATATTCGCTATACTAATCGGATTGAAATGTCTTCGATGACCGACTGAAATTTAATTCTTTGCGGAATCCGAAATTTGTATTAATAAAATTCATCCGATTCGAAAATTAAATGAAATTCATCCGGATACTAAAATTCAATTCGATCGATCACTCGAAATTAAGTTCCAAAATAAAAACACAAATTCTCCACCCCGATCGAGTCGAATTCGGTTAAATTAAATTCAATCTTTACGAACAACTCGGGCTCGATGAAATATTTTACAAATGATCTCGATTTAATTCCGGAAAGGAGTTCGAGCGAACTCAATTTCTGAAAATCAATAAGGTATTCTTTCGGTGCATCTCCAATTGATTTAGGATTTCTATTATTTCAGTGCATCCCTGGTACCTCTGACGGCGAAGAAGAAGCTCGTTGTGAGACTTCAGACGGATACAACGGCGTTGCAGATCCGTAACCGAGGATATCCACGACGGTGCTTTTTCCAATGATGTGTCCCACGATCCCTTCTCGTGGCTGCCATATCCCTGGGTATCATTATCAGAATGTAACACGGCTGATAAGCAATGTTTCTTCTCGTCCTCACCCTCTCGGTAACCCTCGTCGATGCAATCAGTTAGGGTCTCTCCCTCATATATTAATCGTAGCTTTCTTCCAGTTTCCTGGATCCACATCTCTCGTAATGACACGTCTCTGTCACTGAAATTCCAAGAAAAAGCCGACCGTTATGTGCCAACAAAGGAGAAAAAGAGACAAAGACAAAGGGCGAGACTGATTCTATCCAAATTCTATTTGAGTCCAGAAGGCAGTCCCCAAACGAATCTCGATGCACAGAATCCTGTCATTCGGGTAATTTTATTTTCAATAATTCAATACGGATTCAATGAAGTTCGGTCCAATAAGATTATTTACAATCCGATGGGATACGACTGGGGAATTTTGTTGGTGGAATTTTTTTTTTTTGGATTTGAAAATTTGTAGTTGGGACAGGAAATTTTTGATGTATTCGAAATTTTTAGGGCATAAATTAGAAATCCTGAGCTATTATTTGAGCTGTAGCGGAAATCTCTCCAATTTTTCTATTAAAATATACGAATTTTCGAAAATGGGGTTTCAATATTTTGAAATTTGTAGAGAGAAAAATTGGAACCATTTCGTTGGATTTAGAAATTTGTGATTAAACGAAGAAATTTTTTCTCAATTAAAAAATGTAAGGGTATAATTTACATTAGGTTTTGCTAAGGGTTACATTCAGAATTTTTCCCTTAAAAAAGGGTTGCTTTCCAAAAACCGAAAATTACAAGATACAAAGTAGAGATTCTTAAAAAAATTTCCGTAAAAAAAAAAGATCCTAACTGATGGAATAAACAAATGTACAATTCCATTCATTTTCGCCGTCTCGTCTCCTCCCCGACGAGGACCTCGAGTCCTGTCGTTCTCCTCCGACTGGGAGAGCCTATACCTGACCTGTACATCGGGTCCGAGGATTCCGTCCGAATTTGGGCAACTGGAAGGTTCCTCGATAAAAACAAAAAAGGAGGCAAAAACAAGGGAAAAAGAGGATAAAGACGAACTGGCTCTGCTTTTAATGGTCGTAGCAGTAGTGACGGTATTAGTGTTATTTCAAGACTACTCTAAGTGCAAAGTGACGCTTTGTGGTCGTGAGATTTTGGCCGGAGTATCCTCGTGAGAGACCAAACAGATGAGAGAGAATACCAACGCTAGAGACACATTGGCTACTGCATTACATCCTAAATGTTGTATGCGTGTATAGTTACTATGCTCATTGCTGATTCACCATTCAGCGCTGTCTTGCTTCCTATATGCCCCATTCCCTTGAGCAAAAACCAACGACGACTTACTATACGAATCCGATGCATGCATCCATCCATCCATCCAGCCTCCCACTCGCAGCCTCCCTCCGAATCTCTCTCTAATCCCTTGCTTACTTAACTTGCCACTTTTCAGCTTAAAACATCCCCCCAACCTCCCTTATTCAGGTGGTGGTTTACTTTACTTTACTTTATTTCACTTTACTTTACTTTACTTTGCCTTGCCTTGCTTTGCTTTACTTTAGTTACTTTCTTTAGCTGCCACTGTTCTATTCACATGTGTCGGCAATCTCGTTAGGTGCAACTGGAAACACAAGTAGCATTCAAGCTGATGAAAGCTCTCGTTTTGGGCTGAAAAGGAGCGGAATTCATCTGCTTAAATCTTGAGCCAAAAAAGTGCAGTGGGGTAAAGGAGAAAGAGGTGGAGGAGGAGGAGGAGGAGGAGATGAAGGAGGAAATTCTGGTTGGAAATTAGCCCCCAAAGATGAGACGTTCCAATTAGAGGAGAAATGGATGGGTGGATTCATGGGATCGGTATCGGTGTTAGCTTGGCGTTGGTTAAATTGGATTTTTGGTTAATCCGATTTTTTGGTATGAAGTCCAGCGAGAACCGAGTGGGAATCTCTATCCAATAATAATTGGTAATAATTGGGGTACCGGCAGGGAATGGGAATGAGAAAGGATTTTTGCTTTTTCGGATCCTTAGAAGGATTCCCAATAAGTGATACATAATATATAGCAAATAATGATTAATTTTTAAAAAATGATAAATTTTTGTGACACAAAATAGAAATCTTGAATTTTTCGAACAAGTTATCCGATCTCGATTCTTGGAAAAAGAAAAATGTATCGGGTAGTAGAGAAAGAAATTAGTATCAGAAAATTGAAAATTCTAATTTCAAAAGAAATTAGATTGTTATTGTTATTGTCATTCTTATTGCTATTGCTATTGCTATTGCTATTACCATTGCTATTGCTGTTGCTATTGCTATTACTGTTGCTATTGCTATTGCTATTGCTATTGCTATTGCTATTGTCATTCTCATTCTTATTACTGTTGCTGTTGCTATTGCTATTGCTATTGTCATTCTCATTCTTATTGCTATTGCTATTATTATTCTTATTCTTCTTATTATTGCTATTGCTATTGCTATTGTCATTCTCATTCTTATTGCTATTGCTATTATTATTCTTATTCTTATTGTTATTGCTATTACTATTGCTATTACTATTGCTATTGCTATTGCTATTGCTATTGCTATTGCTATTGTGATTTTTATTTTTATTCTTAGTTGCTATTGCTATTGCTATTGTTATTGCTATCGCTATTGTTATTGCTATTGCTATTGTTATTGCTATCGCTATTGTTATTGCTATTGCTATTGTTATTGCTATCGCTATTGTTATTGCTATTGTTATTGCTATCGCTATTGCTATTGTTATTGCTGTTGCTATTGCTATTGCTATTGCTATTGCCATTGCTATTGCTATTGTAATTGTCATTAGAGCCTAAATTCGTAAGTTTACGGACTTTAAGGAAACAGATGAGGTTCCAATAAATTCGTTTGTATCCAAATCCAATTTTTTTTTGTTTCCCACCGCGGCTTTTATTACGGGATCGAGAAATTACGAAGAAACCGAAGGTAGCAAATAATTCGTGGAATCGAAGAAGTTCCCGCGAAGACGGGAATTAGGGATCACGAGAAAGAGGGAGATACAGATTACGGAGTGAGAAGAGATGAAAGTTTCTGGCTAAATTATAACTCCGAGGACCATAGAGCGCGGTGAAATTTACTGGCGGAGGAGGCGCGCCTTCCGCGAAATAAGATAAGCTCAATAGCGGAGAGAATCATCGGTTATTGAGATAGACGCATAATATTATATTATATAAAGTTCGCCGAGAGGATATAAAGGCTATATATGTATATATGTATATATACGTATTTGCTTTGGTCGGGATAAAAGTATAAACGAGCTGCAATTAAGAAAGTTGGAAAGCCTCTGACCGGACGATAAGAAGGAAGCTGTAAGCGTTTTATATACGTATATTATAAAAATAAGCGTGTGTTCGTGAACTTTAAAAAATGGCAAGAAATTATGTAAGATTGTGTGACACGGGATGACATGTTATGTATGTACATTACGAGTATCGCGTTGTACGGCGATGTTTGAAGAAAGATAAGGTTGTCGATTGAAAAACATATTTATATCGTTTGAATCTTTCATATCATTATTATCATTATTATTATTATTATTATTATTATTATTATTCAGTTGTAATTGGTTATAGCGTAGTTTTCAAAAAACAATATTATTTTCAATACATATTTTCGCAAATAGTACTAATGGTATTGATAATACTAATAATGACAATAACGATGACAATGACAATCATGATGATAATTATAACGGTAGCGACAGTGACGGCAAAAATTCACACTCGGAAACAATTTCTGTGTAATTGTCATTTTTTATAAATATAATATCACCACCGCTTTAGAACAAATAGATTTTCCAAATAGAAAAATCCCCGACGATTATTTTAATGATGGTGATATTGGAAATAGAAATAGAAATAGAAATAGAAATAATAATAATAATAATAATGATAATAATAACAACAACAACAACATCAAAATAATATCAACATTGTTGATATCAAAAATTGACACCCAATCTCAGTCCTTCATAATTATTACGTACACGCACAAATTAATATCGAGAAGCGACTAATCAACGAACAACTCGGCTGGGTCCCCCCTGATATAGGAGCGATGGTTCCATGGAACCAATTGGATTCGCTTCCAATGGCATTAATAGGAATCCAACTGGATTTCTCTTGCCAATAACTCACAGCCAACTAATGATGAGCTTCAGCTCGTTGAGAATTATCGACAGAATAGTCAGTTGGGGTGATTATTCGGTACCAATTCGATTGGTACCGAATGGGACGTCTCCTTGGAGAGAGAGAGAGAGAGAGAGAGAGAGAGAGAGAGAGAGAGAGAGAGAGAGAGAGAGAGAGAGAGAGAGAGATATCTCGGATAAAAATGAAAATTTAATCGAGCGATAAAAAACAATGGAATCCATCGAATTCGAGGCGCGCTTTGGTTCCCAAAGCCACATGTAAATTTATCGATTCTCAGTAACCGGTTTTCTAATCGACTCGAGTCACCATTAATTACAATAAATTCCGGCTATCGCGGGAGATTTTCAGCCACCGTTGGAAATTACTTACTTTCTTTTATCACCAATTAACAGTATCGTTCTATCGAGTAATAAACAATGGAATCCAATTAACGTTTGACATTGTTTTGGCTATAGTAGAAATATAATAATAATAATAATAATAGTACTAGTAGTAATAATAATAATAATAATGATACTGATTAAATTTGGATAAATAATAAAATTTCGCAGGAAAGTCATCAATAATCTTCCATTATTAGTAACAATAATAATTATCATGATTATAATAGTTGTATTAAAATTTTTAAAAAGTAGTTTACTATTTTCACTAGTGCCAGTTAGTAATACTAATTCTACCGTTTTTCAAAAAATTCAGAAATCATGAAATAAAGCAATAACGGTTTTATACCAAGTAATTGGAATTTCCGACTTTTTTCAAATTATTTTTTCAATTCTTAATTAAAACACATTATTCATTAAAATCGGAATTCCCATTTCTCATTAAGTACCATATCATTACTAATATAAAATTACTATTGTTATTATCATTATTATTATTATTAATATTATTATTATTATTATTATTATTATTATTACTATTATTATTAGCATATTATTATTATTATTATTATTATTCGCATCCATTCGCATAAATGCCTTCGAAATCGTGCGAAACGACCAGGGATCTGCTTCCAAAACGTAGCGCATCATCTTCGAAAGACACATTTTGCAAAAAGCGTATTCGCTTGGCACCTTAATCGCGAATCCTTCCACGTTTGCGGCCGGATGTGGAAAAAAAAAACCCAAAAAACTCTCCGATCGAACAAAAGGAAAATTTGAAAGGGCAAATTTTCGCGCGAACCCCCGTCCGAGGATCTTTTTGTTGTTTTTATTTTTGTGAGTGTGTGTGTGTGTGAGTGTGTGTTTGCATAAAATGACGTTGCATCGGAAAGAAAAGCCTTACCCCCACTGAGCAACGGTCTCTTTGGCGCAGACATCCGGCAGACCAAAGATATACCTCTCGCGGGATCCGTCCGGCTCGAGGTGAGTCTGGACTATCACTCGGCGCTCGACGTCTTCATCGTCGGCTAGAGGGAAAACGGCGAGACCCGGGTGGCCTTTCTCGTCGCCTCTTGGCTGGATGCCGATGGCGAGCCTTGGCAGCAACACCATGAAGTAGCACAGGGCGAATGCCAGCGGCATTGGTCACTTTTGGCCCACCGATCACTGAACGACACTAGAACTCTCGCGAACTTCCCCAAATCTCAACGGCAGAGACATAATCCTTCCTTTCGGTGACCTCGCTCGGGATCGATCGGATCTCCGGGGATTTCGGTTGGATCGGATCCCGGAAGATCGGCTCGAATTTTTCAAGATTCACTTGGATCGAATGAAATCGGATCTTGGAAAATCGAAAGCGATCGGATCTTGGAAGATTGGATCGGATCAAATTTAATCGAATGGGATCGGATCGAATTTTTGTTGAATCGGATCTTGGAAGATTGGATTGGATCGAATGAAATCGAATGGGACCGGATCTTGGAAGATTGGATCAAACTTTCAAAATTTTAGAGTTGGATCGGATGGAATTGGATCTTGGAAGATTGGATCGGATCGAATGGAATCGGATCTTGGAAGATTGGATCAAACTTTCAAAAATTTTAGTTGGATCGGATCGAATTGGATCGAATGGAATCGAATGGGATCGGATCTTGGAAGATTGGATCGAACTTTTAAAAATTTCAGTTGGATCTGATCGAATTGGATTGGATCAAATTGGATTGGATTGGATTGGATCGGATCGGATCTTGAAAGATTGGATTGGATCGAATGGGATCGGATCTTGGAAGATTGGATTGGATCGAATAGGATCGGATCTTGGAAGATCGGATGGGATCGGATCTTGGAAGATCGGATGGGATCGGATCCTCCTCGAAAAGTGGCGAATTTCGAAAGGATCTACGTCAGAGAACTCGAGAGATACGGCGGAAGATGATAAGAGTCAGAGGAGGAAGAAGACGTTCGCCAATACGACGAAGAGGAGAGTCGCTCCGACGATGGGATGGATATGTGCGATGATCTAAGTTCACTTGATGCATTGGCCCTTGCGGGCAGAGAACTGGCGCGCGACGGTTTGCGACTCTCCCTTAAATACTCTCATCGTCAGTGATGTCGGTTCTACTTCTCTGCTGGTTGCCACTGTCCAGTTCAGCCACGACGTATTCAGCTACTCGTGCTTCTTTTAGTAAGGGGACGGACGAAGCGTAAGATCCCCCAGCCGAAACCACTGCGGTTGGCTCCGGAGGTTTGCATACAGGGTGACTGACAATGAGTGCACGGGGAGAGGGATCCAATTTCAAAATTACAATTTGCCCGAAATTGCGAGAGAATTGGATAATTTTGAAGTGACCGAAAGAGATTTCGAGAGAGACCGAAATGGGAAGAAGTTTAGGGGGACGTTTTTTTGGGGGGGTGGAGGGGAGATTTGGGGTGCAATTGTGGGATGGAAGGAAACGATGCCCGGGAAAATTTACCGAAGCGACGATAGAGGGTTTTTTCCCAAATAGGAAGTCGAAAATTTGTGGATTGAAAATTCGGGATTTCGAATTTTGATTTTCATTTTCTGGAAACTCCGATTCTTTGAAGTTTTAGAATTATTGAAATTCTTTGGAATTTGAGAATTTCGAAATTCTAGTTTTTTGGAAACCGAATATAAAAATTTCGAGTTTCATTTAGAAATGATTAATTGAAAAAGGAATTTTTTGGAATTGAAAATTTTTAAGGTACAAACTGTGGATTTCTATGTTTCCAAAAAGGAAGTCGAAAATTTGTTGATTCAAAATTCGGGATTTCGAATTTTTATTTTCATTTTCTAGAAACTCCGATTCTTTGAAATTTGAGAATTATTGAAATTCTTTGAAATTTGAGAATTTTGAAATTCTAGTTTTTTAGAGACAGAATATAGAAATTTCGCGTTTCATTTAAAAATGATTAATTGAAAAAGGAATTTTTTGGAATTGAAAATTTTTAAGGTACAAACTGTGGATTTCTAAGCTTCCAAAAAGGAAGTCGAAAAAATTCTTGATTGAAAATTCGGAATTTCGAATTTTCATTTTCATTTTCTAGAAACTCCGATTCTTTGAAATTTTAGAATTTTTGAAATTCTTTGGAATTGTAAAAATTTCGAAATTCTAGTTTTCCAGAAACAGAATATAGAAATTTCGCGTTTCATTTAGAAATGATTAATTAAAAAAGGAATTTTTTTCTGAAAATTTAATATTCCCATATAATGAACTCCATGGAGATTCCAAATTTTCCAATCGGATGGAAATTTCTAAAATTTATGATTTCGAAAACGAATCCTGAAAAAATTACATTTAAATTTGCAAAAACAAAAAATAGCAAAACCAAAAAAAAATTAGAACTGTCATAAGTACCACGTAAATATCCCCCAACGGTCGAATTCCGGCGATAGAACGGTATAAAAATGCGGAAATCGTAGAATACAGCCACCCTGTACGGCATCCGGACACAGACTCGAAATATCTCTCTGCTTCTTTTGTACCTGATGCAAAGAGCAAGCTAGTTCCTAATCCTTTTTATATACCTATATGTTTGCCAATTTCCAATAGATTCAATGGATATCTTTGACCTCTTTCCCTCTTTATCCCCTTTTTATATCTATACCGGCCTGTACCTTATTTATTTTTCAATTCATTCATATCCTTTGCAGTATATGCAAAGAGGAAAGAGAAAAGGAACGGACTGTCTGCTAAAATCGGGTTGTTATAGATTTGCAAATTTATATTTATACATAATAAATATGAATCTTGTTCCCAAAATCCTCTATTATATACAGGGTGGAGCATCACATTTTGCCATTTTGCCATCAGGCATAGCCAAATAATGGCAAAATGTGGTGCTCCACCCTGTATATAATAGATACAGGGTGGAGCATCACATTTTGCCATTTTGCCATCAGGCATAGCCAAATAATGGCAAAATTTGGTGCTCCACCCTATATATAGTACATCCTCCTTCTCCTTGGTTGATCGTTTCTCTTGGAATTTGGAATTAAAGTATTTTTTTCCCTTCATTTCGAATCAAAATTTCATACTGTAACGTCGATCCATGAACGTATACATAAATGTGGAAGTTAACTCTTAATTGAATTTATTTCAATTCAGTGAGTAAAAATTCAATAGAATATATTTAAACAATTTTTTTTTAAATAACTTACTAATGTAAAAACCAATTTTTAGTTGTATCCAATGAAATATTAATGAATTGTAATTCACACTGAAGATGGACCAAGACCAGGTCTGACACGTTTGTGAAGAGAAAATAAAAAATAAAAAATAAAAATATTAAGAAAATAATGATAATAATTAATATATATAAATATACTAGTAAAATCACTATTTAATTTATTTCAATTCAGTGAGTAAATATTTCAATAGAATATATTTTTAAAAAATTTTTAAAGAAAATAACTTACTAATGTATTGGGTTGGCAACTAAGTAAATGCGGATTTTGTCATTTATTTGCTTTGAAAAATCGGCAATTACTTAGTTGCCAACCCAATAAAAACCAATTTTTAGTTGTATCCAATGAAATATCAATGAATTGTAATTCACACTGAAGATGGACCAAAACCAGGTCTGAAACGTTTGTGAAGAGAAAATTAAAAATAAAAAATGAAAATAAAAATATTAATAATAATAATAATAATAATAATAATAATAATAATAATTAGTATATATAAATATACCAATAAAATCACTCTATCCAACCATTTGGACTTTTCGACCCAAAAGGGTAAGTTCTGGAGCTGGAACTTTTCTCTATAATCACGTTTTGGGCCCGATATTGTACCCAACGATCGTCAATCGGACCGTTGCTATTATTGCGAGCGAAAAAAAAATCGAAAGATCGATAGATACCATTGAATATCGCGATGAAATAAGAAAGCCACGACGACGACGACGTGCGTCTACCTGATTTTCTTCGTTCCGTTGACGTCGGTGACCCAAAGTCGAGCTCGCGGAAGAGCTTCGATGACACCAACGTACAATTGGACCTCGTCCAAAGGTCGACGTGGCTTTTTCCTTCTCTCGCAAGAAGATAAATAAATTCTTTTATAGCTCCTCTGCGCTCGTGTTAAAAAACAAAAATTGAAACTCAATTGGAAAAAAAAAAACATCATCTTTTAATGACAGATTTTTACATCCATCAATGAAAATTCTAGTTTCCGTTTATACCAAATATGCAATTTTTCAAAATGCCTTAAAAAAATTCTGAAGCTTTGACAGAAAAATTGGAGAAAAAACTCCGAATTACGTATTTTTATTTTTATTCCAAAGCTTCGACCCTACACTCTGTAATTAAAAAATTTCAAATTCCAAAAAAATAAAGAAATAATTCCTTTACTCAATTACAAATTTCAAATCAATTGGAAGTCAATTGATTTTATTTGTATTTTCAAACAATTTCAATTGTTTGATTCGAAAGGTTTGAATGATGGCCAATGGGGATCAATGGGGTTCCATGCCAATGGGAAAAATCAAGGAAATGTTTGATTTATGGGATTTTCGAGGACTCCAATGGGAACTGATACAGCATCCCCCTGTTCTTGACCCAAATCAATTGCAATTAAATGATATTATTCTTTTTTTCCCCATTTTCCCCTTATTCTTGATCCAAATCAATTCCAATCAATTGATATTATTCATTTTTTTCCTTCCCCCCTTTTTTTCCTTTTTTTCCCCCTTTTTTTCCTTTTTTCCCTTATTCTCGACCCAAATCAATTGCAATCAATCGATATCATTAATTTTTTTTTTCAAAACGACTACAATCGATTGATTCTAAAGGTTTCAATGGTGCGCAATGGTGTAGCAATGGGCTTCTTGCATCCCGATGTAAGAAGTCAAGGAAATTTTTGATTTAAAGCCATTTCTGGGACTCGAATAGGAACGCAAAGGGCATCACCTACCCAAAATTATTGTTACCGGTCCAAAAGGAACACGGATTTGAAGAAAATAGAGAAAAAGTGAAAAGAGGAAACAGAAGAAATTGAAGAAGAAGTAGAAGAAAAAAAAAGGAAAATTCGAAGTGCAGTGGGTTTTCACCGCCCACGTGACGTGGCTCGAGAAGAATCAGGGTGGTTTGGAATTAATTGTGTTGGACCCTTGAAGAATGGTTATATACGTAAGGCAATGAAAAGGACCGTAGTACGTTAGTACCTCTTCTATGGAAGTCCCCATTGTGTTCCCTCTGTGGTTATGACTCCAGGGGTTGCTCCGAGGTGAGAGAGCCGCCATCCTGAGCCTCGAATATAGGTAGAAACTCAATTCCACCCTTGGAAGTGGAACTTGCCCGCTCGATTGTTCCCCGCCCGATGAAGTCTCCCATTTGTCGTTACCGTGTCCGATCAATTTCACTTCATTGACGCCGTTTTGAATCTATATACGCTCGCCTCGAGTACCGGCCCATCTTCGTGCCCTTCAACGGGGAAGCGAGGATCGGTCCCATGGAAGTACCTGATGGAGAGTTCCCTCCCGGATTTGGAATTCTTGGAAAGGAAGGAAAATTTGAAGATGTGGTCAAACACTCGGCAAAGGAGTCGAAATGTGCCAGAAACGGGCGGGGAAAAGGTACACACACGCGATAAATAGGCACCTTTTTCTTTTTTTTTTTTGAAAAGCCTCGTATTCGAGGATGCTTGTATTACCTTTTTGAGTGGCTACTAGGGAAATATTGATTCAGAGGCCACCGATGGACCTTCCGCTTTCGAAGGGTGCCAAAGTGGATACTTGGGAGATAAGTACCCGAGGAGGAATGGAATTTTCTTCTGGGAGCTCGAAATTTGTAATTAAGTAAAGGATTTATTTTTTTTGGGGGGGGGAGTTTGGAATTTTTGGATTGAAATTATAGGGTCCAAGATTTGGAATAAAAGTAAAAATAATTCGGAGTTTTTTTTTTTTCAATTTTTCTGTCAATGCTTCAGAATTTTTTTAGTGCAATTTTGAAAAATTGCATATTTGGTATAAACAGAGAAATTCGAATTTTTATTGATGGATGCAAAAATCTGTTTTTTTTTTTAAGGATTCAGAATTGTTAGGGTGCAAACTAGAAATGCGACGTTTCAAAATAAGCGAAGATGGATTTTTTTTTTTGAAGAAATATGCATTTTGAAAACGGGGTCTAGGAAAAATTCCAAGTTGGTATCAAGGAAAAACAGCATTTTCTCGTTGAACTTGGAAATTTATAATCAAATGATGTTTTTTGGGGAAGAAATATGCATTTTGAAAACGGGTCTAGGAAAAATTCCAAGTTGGTATCAAGGAAAAACAGCATTTTCTGGTGGAAATTTGGAAATTTATAATCAAATGATGGGTCTTCTTTGGGAATTCGAAATTTTTAGGGCACAAAGTGGAGACTCCGAACTTCGAAATGAGTCAATAAGCGCTGGAATTTCTCCAATACAAAAAAATCGCAATTTTCCAAGCATACCATAATTTCCAAGGATTCTAATTTTTTGCTGGACCAAAAAATTTCTATTGAAAGAAAAATTTTTTCATGGAATTCCACATTTTCAATCTACAAATTCAAACTTCCCAGTTTCCAGTTTTCCAAGCGTACCATAATTTCCAAGGATTCCAATTTTCACCAGAAGCCTCTTTCTTCGTTGGCCCACAAAATTCCTATCGAAAAGAAAGAATTTTCCATGGAATTCCCCATTTTCAATCCACAAATTCAAACTCGTCAGCCCCCAAGGGACCCAACCCGGAAATCCCCAGAATCGTGGAAATCAAACCTCCAAACGCTTATGGCGCAACCTCACGGAGGAATGGAATTTACGCGAGGTCCCGTTGTACGGGGGAAAAGAAGGTGGAAAAAGCGCATCCCGTGAAGAAAAATCCCAGGACCGTCCCGTCCACTGGAGATTCGACAAAATGAAGGATCGACGGGGGAATCGGTCAATCTCGCGTCAACCGGAGCAAACGAATTTCCCGTTGTTGGGGTAAAAAGCGGATTGTAAAAATCCGAGTGGGCGCAAAAAGTGGCCCTCGTCGGCGTGTGTGTGTAACCGTAAAAGAATGTCCGGTGGAGCTGCGAAGGAAGAGTCGGAGCGAGAGAGAGAGAAGAGAAGAGAAGAAAGAAGACGTTAGAGGTCTGGGGGCTCATAAAAATTAATTAGGCCCTCGAAGGAAGAAAGGAACCCCATTCCCTGGCGTTTGTGGCGTTAGATGCAGGCAGATTGAAAAAAGCAGGGGGGGGGGGGGAGAGGCAGGGGGACCATCGTCTTTTTATAGATTCCCATGGATATGGATCGAAGCGAGGAGATAGTAAAAAGGACGACGTCTCTCTCTCTCTCTCTTTGCGTTGATATCCTCTCTCACAATGATGGATACCTACAAGCGAGTCCTTGGTTATTTGGAAAGGAACCTGTTGTCCGCCACTCGTCGTAATTAGGAGGACAAGGTCCCCGAGCCGTCGTTCCAGATTTTGATAACAAGTGCCGGAAAATTAGTTACTTCGGCCAACGACGACTCGGCCCTCTTAGCCCGGTTGCCCGGGCCACCAAAAAGCGATGTTCGCGTTACCATCGATTTTTTTGTTTGTTTGCATAAATCGTTAGTTAATAACGCCCCGAAAGTAACCTTAAAGTCTTATATGAGAAACAAAAAATTTTTTTATAGTACACCTAATTCTCTTTTTACACGAATTTGATTTAACACGAGTTAAAAATTGTAAAAACTTCTTTTTTCACACGAATTGTTTTGTTTTAGCACGATTTTCAATATATTATTTTAACTTTTTTTTATATTAATGAATTCCAGATATTATTTTCTTGTTCCCAAAGTATAATTTACTTTTTATAATACCTATATTTCATGACTTAAAATGTGTGAGCACGAAATGAATTAAGTGAACTCTAACAAGAATTTTTTAATATTGTTTACACCTAATTCTCTTTTTACACGAATTTTTTGGGTACGTATCTATCGTGTAAAAAGAGAATTAGGTGTATAATAAGTTTTAAAAAAGCGTTTCTCTCAAAGTTTTTCTCAAATATCTCTGTTGTTATTGGTCTTACGCAAAAAAGTATAGAGAGCAAAGTTGTTCAGAATTAAATTTCCTACAAGGTAGGGTCTCGGTAGTATATGTTGAATTTGGCTTTTTTAAGTGCGAAATTGTTGAAGAAATGAAAAAAGGGTGAAAATTGTTTGTGACAAGGAAACAGTTGCAAAAAATAGTTAAATGTCGCTGTAGTTACTCTGAAAGATGTGTTTTCAGGATTTTGTATATGTCGAATTTGGCTTTTTCAGGTGCAAAATTCTTGAAAAAATGAAAAAAGGGTAAAAATTGTTTGTGACAAGGAAACAGTTGCAAAAAATAGTTAAATGTCGCTGTAATTACTCTGAAAGATGTGTTTTCAGGATTTTGTATGTGTCGAATTTGGCTTTTTGAGGTGCAAAATTCTTGAAGAAATGAAAAAAGGTGGAAAATTGTTTGTGACAAGGAAACAGTTGCAAAAAATAGTTAAATGTCGCTGTAGTTACTCTGAAAGATGCGTTTTCAGGATTTTGTATATGTCGAATTTGGCTTTTTCAAGTGCAAAATTGCTGAAGAAATGAAAAAGGTTGAAAAATGTTTGTAACAAGGAAACAGTTGCAAAAAATAGTTAAATGTCGCTGTAGTTACTCTGAAAGATGCGTTTTCAGGATTTTGTGAAGAATGGGCGCCTTCCGCTGGTACGCAGGATTGAAAATGAACCGAGTCTCTGAAAAAGAAAAAAATAATAATTCTGAGTACCTTTTTGTACATATGCTCATCTGGTAAATATCACATATTTTCAAAATATTTGGATTCACATATTTTCAAACAAATTGTAAAACCTGTTATGAAAAATGAAATTTCGTACCAGGTTTTAAAAATGTTAGTGCCGGAGGTCCTTTTTGTTTCCAAATAAAGAAAAAAAAATTGCCAAGCGGCGCAATAGCGCTCCTTTCCACCCTGATTTCAAAAATGCCGGCATTTTTGGACACGGAACGGAAGAAGCGCGATCGCGCCGCTCGGCACTAAAACGGTTAATAAGGGCAGCTAATCGTTCTTTCTTTGCTCCCTTTTTCATTCATTTCCTGGATAATAATTCGTCTCAGTCGAGATACGATTATTACCGGGCGTTTAACGCGGTAATTGTTGCTCGTGCAGTCGAATAATTGTGAGACACTTATGTGAATGTGGCATACCGGAATAAGGGAAGGGTTGAAAATTCTCAAGTGCATACCGTAGTAGTATGAAGAACACGTGGCGCGGTGGTTATAGTAGCTACGGATGGCTTGAATAGAGCGAAACGGTAAGAAATAAAGGGGTAGAAACGAATGAATCTTATTCCAGGAAGCAGAAAATGACGACGATGAACAAGAAAAAGAAGAAGAAGAACAAGAAGTTGTAGTTTGGTACCCTAATTTTTCCACTTTCTACGAGACAATTTCTATCAGACAAAAAATAAGAAATTTCCTTGTTTTCGGTTTCTCGTTTTTCAGGAAAAGAAAGGGGAAACCGTAAAAGGGACGAATTAAGGGAAAAAGGAAAAATTTTTTTCAGTTTTCCTTCTTCCATTGAATTGGAAGTCGAAGGTTCCTTCGAGGAGTTTTCCCGCAGCTCTTTTAATCCAGCTTCTCACGACCGCCGGAGATAGTGGCGAGATGGCATATTCAGGGATTAGCTCGCGAGGGATCAATCTTCCCCATCCCTTTGTCTTTGCTCTTCCTTTTCCCCGGCTCTGACTTACCCCCTTTTCTTTCTCTTATTCCGTTAATCAGACTATGACCCTTCGACGGTTTGTAAGGAGAGCATCGGTACCACCATCGGCACCATCACCATCACCATCACCACCACCACCACCATCGGCACCACCACCACCACCACTACTACGGCCACCGTTTGCCATAATGATATCAAACTGCCGCCTGTATCGCATTACCGTCTTCATCCCTCTCGAGCAGCGTCCTGATCTGGAATTACATCATGACGACCATCTGTGCCTGATGTGCGCATTTTTCCTCGGCGCTCTTTGTCGGACCGGTGGCTAAAAGCAAGTGAAACAGATCAAAGAGAAATCTGTTTATGCTTTTGCCGTGCGTGGACACATGTATGCGTTGAGAGGAATCTAGAGCAGAGCAAAGCTGAGCTGAGCTGAGCTGACTATGAGTCGAGCCGTGGATGAGCTTTGGACCCCCAATTTTGAGCAACTGCGTCCTTGGTTTGTATAATAATAATAATAATAATAATAATAATAATCTAAAAATCTTGATGCAACTGTTGGCCAATATTAGCAACTGTCAGGAACTGTCGACAGGTGTCTCTTCGGGTTACTAACAAATTTTCCCATAAACTGACGTTCGGAAGGCCGCAGAATTTCGAATGAGATTTCGGGCCAACCGGTTTCATCCCTTGGATCGAAAATAGAAAATCCTCGGCCACCTTCGACCGATTGTGAGAAATTTTCAGTTCCACCACCGGTGGCCGAATTTCGGTTGCTTCTCTTTCTTTACTTTTTTTGTTGTTGTTGTAACTTTCGGCAAACGTTAGAGAGGAACGTGCGAGCCGGTTGCGAGTGCCCACAAGAGAAGAAGAGAGAAAAGAAGAAAGGGCGTCATGCATGGCGCTATGGGGTGTCGTTGACGGACCACAAGCGATGATGCGCCTCTCTATAGTATAGACTCGGATCTTCACGGTCAATGTAACACAACTTCCTCGTCGTAAAAATCAATTAGCGTCGAATTGTGTCGAGGGATTTCGTCTCTTTGCGGGGTTGCCCCTGCGGGAACCGTAACCCTAATTTCGATGGTTACGAACGCGTATGCGAAACGGAATTATGTAACATGTCATCGTTCCGTTTCCTAGCGAGTCGCGCATCAATTATTTACGCACATTTCCATTTCGGCTATTTTTCCTTGCCCCGGATGATACATCGGGTGCGTGCGTGTGCGTCTACGCGTCTTTCATCGATTCCCAGTCCCATTCCCATGACAATAGCCGGTCCAGACGCGAGAAATACCGACACGAAAAATGGAAACCGATAGAACCGTCAAAGGGTTAATCGGGTTCTTCGGGGGTTGCATCCTCCATTGAAATCCAATGCGACGTCAATCGATCCACTCTTTGGGGAATCCACTCGACGGGAACTTATCGGTTCCAATGGAGAACCATAACGATCCATGGGATTCGTCTACTCGCTGGCATGGAATCCCATCGACGTCAGCTTGGGTCACCTCGTGCGTTCGACACCACGACACCAATCGCGTCACCAAGTGACGCGATTGGTTTTGCTAGGGTTTTTTGGGGGAATCCACTAGACGGGAACTTATCGGTTCCAATGGAGAACCATAACGATCCATGGGATTCGTCTACTCGCTGGCATGGAATCCCGTCGACGTCACCTTGGGTCACCTCGTGCGTTCGACACCACGACACCAATCGCGTCACCAAGTGACGCGATTGGTTTTGCTAGGGTTTTTTGGGGGAATCCACTAGACGGGAACTTATCGGTTCCAATGGAGAACCATAACGCTCCATGGGATTCGTCTACTCGCTGACATGGAATCCCATCGACGTCAGCTTGGGTCACCTCGTGCGTTCGACACCACGACACCAATCGCGTCACCAAGTGACGCGATTGGTTTTGCTAGGGTTTTGTCACACCAAGTGACGCGATTGGTGTGTTGCATTCGCGTCTTAGAAAACGCGAGGCTGCGGATTAGCGTTGATGGGCGAGGGAATCAATAACGTGATTTTCTTTCGGTTTCAGGAGTGGGTGCCCGGCGATGAAAGGGAGAAGAGGAAAAGTCTCGCAATTGACGTGACATTTCTCCGGGAAATACGTATATTGTGTGGATTCCCGCGTAGGAACACAAACGGATCGTCCCAGTGAGAATTCATTCACTCATTTGTGTGGCGTTATTCAGGAGGGTTGGAGGAGAAAAGTTGTATGAACTATATATGCGCGTCGTATAAAGAAGCGGGCGGAGGATGAGGACGCCGAGGGTTGAACAAGGACAGTTGTTTGACGGCGTCCCGGCGACGCTGGTATCTCGTTCACGGTCCACTGCTTCCGGGTTTCAGATCTACGCGCGTTGGGAGCTCCGCGTAGTGGCTCGCATTGGCGCTTGTCTCCACCTCGTAAAAAAAAAAAAGAAGAAGAAGAAAATGAAGAAAAGGGGAAAAAAAGGAAAAACCACCTTTTTTCCCCCGACCGATGCGATACGTTTTCACGGGCGCTCCTCCTCTCGCACACACGTCTTTTGGGAAGTCTTTAAACCACTGCCTCCGGAATAACAACGCAAAATCCCTAACGATCGCTCAATCGGGCCATTTTTCTTGGTACCGTGGGACGGTGATCCTCATTTTTCTCCAATAAACCGCGAAGGTCCGATCGCGATCCACAGTAATCGGGAAAAACAAATCGAGAACAAATTTGGAGCTACTCCAGCGCCACCTATCCGAACGGATCATGACTAAAAACCTTACTCGCTACCTTAATAACGTAAGGTGCGAGTATGGACTCGATAGGTCCAGTGGTTGGTCGGTGATGACGCGGTTTACTCAGTGTGACGGCAACGCCACCTACCCATTGCAAAGCGGAGTAAAATTAATTATTTTCGAGCGAAAAACATTTAGCGCAAGTATGAATAAAATTGGCCCACGAATATAGAAGTTGAAGCTACTCCAGCGCCACCTATCCGAATGGATCATCACTAAAAACCTTACTCGCTACCTTAATAACGTAAGGTGCGAGTATGGACTCGATAGGTCCGGCGGTTGATCGGTGATGACGCGGTTTACTCACGCCACGTTGTTAAATGCTTTTTCGTTCAACGCTATTTATTTAAAGTGTAACCGTAACGCCACCTATCCATTGGAAAGTGTCAACGAGTCCCTATTCCGGCTTTCGGCACCGTCTCCGATTAGGAGCATCCTAATTCAGGGTCCGCAGGTGAAAATAACGACACTGGAACGAATGTTACGAGAACGGAAGATTTCGCCCCGGGGCGGAATGAATGACGATGAACGGTTTTGGGTGATACGATATATAGATAGCGGGAGATAAGAAGACGCACTGGTCTGTAATTCATAAGTTCGGCCATTTGGCCGAAGTAATAGCGGGACGTACATACATATATGTATAACGGTAGGTGGATGTGTGCGAGAGAGCAGAAGAGAAGAGAGGAGAATCATTGCCGAACATTAACGGACGGACTGTGTGACTGCTTATCAGTTGCTGAGTCCGCACGTTAACGCGTTATCGTTACTCGAGAGCTATGGCTTATTTCTCATCGCTTCTGCCAATCTATCGGTATATCGGTTTATCCATAGTGTATTCTACAATTTTCGGATTCATTCGCGCTCCATTAATAATTAGTACCCCAAAAATCTAACACCCGAGCTATCGACAATGGATGTAGGGGAGAGTGGGGCAAATATACGAACGTGGGGTAATTGCGAACACAGCCATTGCGGTCCGATAGATAATAAAAGCGGAACAAATTTCAGATCTATGACGTAGAGAAAATGGACGGGGGGGGGGGGGGGGGGGGGCAAAACAAAGGAGAATGGATATTATTGTGATTTGTTCAAATCTCAGTTGGTCTGATTATATAATTATTATGCGTTTCGATCATTGATCCTCTTCGGTAATATAGAATTTCCCAGATTAATGATTACTTAATAATGCCAATGACATTGGTCAATTTTATCAATAACGATCCATATTTTTTCATTTATTATGACGAAAGCGGATCATGTAATCGATATATTATGTAAACGCTATTGTATTGTATTATCGAATTATTATAAATCCGTTCAATTATGTATATTGTGTTTTTCTTTAGAATTTCTTTGGATTACATTTCTTGGAATTCAGTTACGATCTTATTATGGTTCAGGTATACCGTGAATAGATACGACATTGTTATATTTATTGCATTGAAAGGTACAAAAATTGACCTATTGAATAATCGGAGACTAGACTGTGCGCCATAAACGTAATTTGTGGGCACATACAAAATTTAGTAACGGTAGGAGCAAATTTGGAACCGTTCTCGGCAACGAAAGAAAAGATAATTTAAGAAAGAAGTCGAAGTTGAAGAGGTTATGTTCGAAACAAATAAGAGAATCAAAGTTTCGAAGCGGTCGTATTTTCGTGTGAAATAGAAAAATCTTGTTATTTATTAGAAAAATAACCGATTACAATAAATTTTTATTGACATCAATGGCTAACTTGTGTAAAATCGTTTACTCTTTAGGCTTGTTTCTAAGAAATTCTCGTTACTATTTGCATGTAGTTGAAAACCTACCGTTAGGATTGAAAAAGTCAAGGTACCTGTTTCGAGAAACGTCGTTTGAATTTTCTGCGGGACAGTATCGCAGCGCCATCTATACTGGCTTGGAGTCTTGCTCGGCTTCGTATTCGTGACAATGGAAGACACCAACAAGCTGCTGACGCATACAACGACGAACCTGCGTAATTGCGCCTCAACCGAACACTCGAGTTTCTTCTCCTCTCACGTTGTTCCCTTCGTCGCTTCATGCAACTGACACCCCTAACGGAAATTACAATCAGCGGGTTCCCAAGTTGCATCTGAAAACAAAGTCGAGAGATCTCTTACCGACCGTCGGTATTGAGAAACAAGCAAAAGAAAGATGAGAATAAGCAACAAAAAGTGAATTCTGAAATTCCTTCGGGATATTGCATCGAAGGGCTTTTTGTTTCTACATATTAATTATTATGTGAATTTCGTTTTTTCTTTTATTGTGACAACTGTATCTATTTATTTATTTAATTCAAATTGGAATATTTTTGAAAGAACAATAGAAAATATGATAAAAGCTGCAGTCATTCATGGTCTACATAATTTTTAATAATTGATGAAGTAACAACTAATGTGTTATATATGCATTTGTGCAAAAAACACTATATAATTTATTTGAAAATGACAAAAAAACCAAATTGTGGAGTTGATTGTATCTCACGCCGTACATAAAAATGATTTAAGGTTAAAAGATAAAAACAATTACGAATACAATTGTATCGCATTAACGTTAAGATCGATTTCATGTAATTACTCCGTTAATACAAATTAATTAGATCGCATCGACTAACAATAAGCGTAAAGTTTTCATAACCACCTACTCAAATCTATAAAACCGTTTCTCGTTAAAGATACTACAGTATGACAATAATATTTTTATCTATTAGGGTTTTTTCCCATCATATCAATATCGTATTTGAATATTTAATTTTTTATCCAACTTTAAGTGAACATTTGCATTAAGTATTTATAATAGTAATTCTAGCTTCTTAATATTAACGTGGATACGATTATATGTACAAAAAAAGCTTTTGTCTCTTAACGCGAATTCACTTTTATATACGGTACGTCTAATCGAACTACTTCGTTCGTCGTATTCTTCCGTATCGAGACCAGGGAAATTCATATGTATTAAAATAATACAAAATTCATCCTTTGGAAAAAGCAAGGAGTCGACGTACACGTTTTATCATTTAACTGTGTACGTTTTTCTTTAGTCGCCGTATTACTATCTTATTAATACCGATCCCCAGACGACAATACCATGTGTTGTCACACTATAATAAATTGCTTATACAATTGCACATAAGCTTTCCGGCTTTGTTACTTTACTCGGTAAAGATAAAGCGTACGTCGGATATTTTCCTTTTCCCGACTTCGCTTATTAACGCTATTATCACCATCATCTGTATTATTTTCATTATTACTATTACTACTACTACTATTATTACCACCATGAAATTGAAGGTCAAACTTTGTTTTGGGTCCCAAAAATTTTTGGGCCCCCGAAACAAAGTTCATCCAAATTTAATTTCACTCATTTATTATTAATCCATGAATAGCTGGTACTAAAAAAAATAGGAACGAGTGGAAATGGACCGAACCATCTGTTGTCACTAAAATAAATTGCACATAAACTTTCTTGTTTTGATTTTACTGACTCAGTGTAGATAAAAAACGTAATATCAGATATTTTATTTTCTTGACTTCGCCTATACTACTATCACCATCATTATTATTATTATTATCATTATTACTATCATACTACTATTATCATTACTACTCCAACTATTATTACCACTGTAAGTTTCATTTTGTCTCATTTATCATTCGAATCAAAAACAGTTCCTTTTTATTACCATCCACTGGTAGCTGGTACCTAAAAAATAAAAAAAAAAAAAGAAAAGAAAAATAGGAAAGTATGGAAACGGACCAAGCCCCCCCGTTATCCTTTCATCATCCCCCCTCCCAGCATTGAAATTCCCAAAGTAAAAAAGTGACCGTAGTCTGTTGTTTTTCGGATTCGGGAAGAGAACATTCCGCGTGACGTCGAATTTCGAGTCGCTGCTAAGCCCGAATGGCCGAAAACGATGGAGGAGGGGGAAGGTCGAATTTTTGGCGGGAAGCGAAAAGAGCGGGAGGCGGATGACGAGAGCTCGCTCGCTCGCTCGCGCGCGCACGCATACGTGTACGTGTACGTGTACGCGCGTACGTGTGTTTCGTCGCACCTATCGAAGAGGACGATGGGAAGCACTGCCGGTACCGCGATAAACCCACCTGTCCCTTTCGGGGTCTTACCTTTGGTTTCGCGAGTACTTTTCGCGCGTGCAGCCGCGAAGAAGGGGTCGAAGAGGACGACGAGAAGCCGAGGAACCGCGCGGAACTGAATACACCGAGGGGGAAAGAGGATCGAGGAACCGCGCGCGTGGACGGTACCGAGTAGCGGCGGCGTGAAGGAGCCGAGTGGCGTGACCAGTGGCGACATCTCTCGTGACATCGGTCAGCCGCGACCGAGCGACCGAGAGGACTTTCCTTGCTTCGATGACGCTATGCTGCCAGCTTAGCTCTTAGCTCCCTCCAAAACGTACCTCGGGAGAGCGCGCGTGCATTGGCAACATTGTTTTTTCGTAGTTTACAAATAAAATGGCCGATATGTGAGGCTAGTTTGTATGGACAATAAAATAGTGTATATTTCTCTTCAATACATCAACATCGATCGTATGTGAATCAACGTGAATGGTATAACGAACTGTGTGGTAAACATCCTCCGAGACAACATTGTCTCGTGAAACTCATGGGAGTGTCGTAACTCGCGAGAACAAGGTGGAGGTTGTCTTTGAGCGATTCCGTGGACGCCGCGGGCCCAACGTCGAGTCTCGAGTATCGCACTGGTAGCATCGCTCTCCATTTATGAACGGTTCTCTCATACGAATGACCCAGGCGACCATCGGACCTTGGATTTGACGAATTTCACAGCTCGCGAGCGTGGAGATAAGTGCTCGCTGCAAGCGTACATCTGCCTACCGGACACACGAGCCCCCTCTACTGTCCAGGAGACTCGGCGAATTGAAATTGCAAGCATCTTCGTCTCCCCCCGGTACACGTTGTCTTTTCTTACGGCCGGAAGATCACCAGCCGCTATCCTCCTCCTCCTCTTCCTCTCCCCCTCCCCTCTCCTCCCCCTACCCCTGCTGCTATTGCTGCTGCTGCTACTGCTGCTTCTCTTACCACCCCCTCCGAGGGGATTTCAACGAAACCTCGCGCCAAAGCCCAAAACATGCCCCGGGGCCCCTTGCCCCCTATGCCTTGTTTTCCTACACGGGGTCAACGGGCCCGCGTCAGCCAGATGCGTGCCATCGCCTGGCGCTTTCCCCGGACCCAGGGGACCCAGGATGGCGTGGGTTCATATTCCCCGTAGTGTAACACTTGGTTTCCTCTTGTTCCCTCTCTCGTCCTTTTCCCCCCAGATTTTTTTGGTATTTCGGGTAGACTTTGTACATTGGTTTTCGAGGCTTCGGCGTGCGACCAATGTTTCCGATACGGAATCCGGCATTGGAGCATCGGGGTAACGCTTGGAATTTGGAGCTGGCATTTTTTGGCGCCGAGTGGCTGGTTCGGTGTCGCACGACGGGGGTCTCGATACCCCTATGCCACTTGTATTCTCCTTCGCTGGATGAAAATGCAAAGCTTTCGATCGACATCCGCATTTTATGAATGTAACTTGAAAGATCTTCTTCCTCGATGGGTTCTTCTAGTATTTTTTAATTTTTCCGACCCTCGTCATTTCCCCCAGGTATTTCGATACTTCGGGTAGACTTCGTAGATTTGTTTCTCGATCGTACCTCTTTGGCGTTACGACTAACGGTTCCGATGGAGAACGCGGTACCGGAGCGTCAATACCACGCATAAAGTTCGAAGATGGCGATACGAGTGGTTTTTACCTTCCGTTCTCTTCGGCCGATCGAAAACTAAACTTTAGTCTATGCATTCCGAACACGTTTTGTTCACCAATGGCTAGCTCGGTTAGTTTCGATCGTTTCCTTCGAGTATTCTAATCCAATAAGAACCTGGATTTTCTCCCTCCAATTTTTTCACATCGATTCTATTTTATATTGTCTTATATACATTCCTTGAGCGACAATGCACTTTTTGGGGTATCGAACTATAGTAACTTCGGTAGACGTTCCAACTGCACGAATATGTTCACCCGCTAACGACTTCGCTGGTGGTTTCTTTCATCTCCATTAGGGATTAGAATCCACAAAAGTGGAAACTCTCTTCCAACAGGTTTTTTCCCTCCAATTCTTCAGTAATCTTGATTTATTTCGAACGAATGACTCGGAAACTTTGTTTTTCGATTCCGTTTGCTCCCATTTCTCGATAATACCAGCCAATTGTACACAGTTGTTCCATGACTCGTTCGGTTCCATCTTGTAATCGATGGTTCCCGTGCAGAACCCGGTATTCGAGGTTCGGTACGATCTATCGTATTTGGGTTTATCTGCAGATAACGATATCCGTGACTGATTTTTATCACACACGTGAATCTGATTATCCTCCACGTGCAATTCCACATTTTTTCGGGAAGAAAATCCAAAATTTTTTACGGATCGTACATTTTGGGAAAGGTTTCGCTCGTCGACGATTTCTCGAGGTGGTTACAAGCGATTCGAAACTTTGGTGTCGGAAACCCTTTTCGAGTATAATTTTTTAGGACACGATCGGTCGTTTTTCAAATTTTTGTTTATTACTAAACCGCAGTTTTCATTTAACGTTTCAAACACCCCAGTAATTTTGTAGATTTCGTTCGTGTCGGTGCATCGAACATTTGTGTTGTATTTTCTGGATAACGATGACCACTGTCGAGTCAAAAATAAAGATTATCATTTACTAATAAATACTAATGACCACGATAACAAAGTTAAGAGTCATAGATTACATGTATTTTATAATAAAAATTGCAACTTAGCATTACATTATCGTCAACCCTAACTCGGTTACAAGTACCAACCCCAAAATTTAGTATTCGACATAGTAACAATATTTGTAATAATGACACCAGAAATGTTGTTATTATGTAACGATATAACCAAAACCATCACGCGTTATATAAATAATGGAGGGAAAAAAATTGGTAGACCGACAAAGTTACATAACTATAAAACATGTTTCTTCCCGTAAAGAGTCTCGTTGAAATCCCGGAGGATGTCCCCTCGTCGAGGTTTACGGAGTCCATGTAGATTTCCCAATTCCATCCATTTCCAACGACTAATCCAGTTTACCATTCACATAATGTATATAATTACATATAATATGTATCACATATTATATGTAACATATATATAATATACAACTTTTATTAAAATTAATTTCAAATGCAGCTTCGAGTTATTTCTAAGTATCGAGAACCACGTGCGAGCAGCTAGACTGTTTCCATGGTTATTACATGTACATGGTTTTCAAAAGGTAACTTCACTCAGCCGTGAACTCCAAAACTGGCGTGGAATCATTTTTCCCCGTAAGATCGTATAGATTTTGAGACACCGAGAGGGCTTGGGCTCGTTACTTTTTGAAAAGCCTGTACACCTATATCACATTTTTCTGTAAACAAATGAATAACGAAACATACGTATTTTGCAGCTGTTGGAAAAGTGAGGAAGAGAAAAAAAGGTGCCTCCAGAGGGAGAGGCAGTTATGATACCTCGTAACGAACCCGAAAACCGAGATACTGGAGTGTGACGGGTACCAGGTTTCTCTGGAGCCTCTCAAAATATTCCCCACGGAGTTTGTCGTCGTGGAAAGGGTAGACCAGGACAATGCGTTGACAGAAACGGAGGGGTCCACTTCTACGACCGCGAGCCAGAGCAACCCCTCCATAACGACGCTGACAAACATGTGTACCACTCCTGGGAATGCGGGCGCTGGTTTTGGATATGCCTGGTCCTTCGGTGGTCCTGGAACGGAAACGCGAGAGAACGCCCAGGGAGACCTCACCTCAAACATCAGTTACGCAGTCAACAACAATCAAGATCAGGGTTCAAGTCAAAAGATTCAGGTGGACATCAAGCCAACTAAGATCACCGGTAACAGCGCTCACCGTCGTCCCATGTTTGCTATGAACGAGAGCTGCCAACAGACGCCTACCACACATCACGGACATACGGGAGGTGCAGCGGCCCACAATCAGACTCACGCCGCGACCCACGTGCGGAACAAGAAGCACGACGTTTTCTCGCTAACGTGCGACAAGGGCGGTTGCAATTGCGACGCGGCTCATCCCACACCGCCTCCATCCCTCTTCTCCAACACTTTGGTCTTCACCACGGCGGACAAACACGCCATGAGCAAACACTTCATGACGCCCCTCGGACCGCTGCAGCTCACGGCCGAGGAGTGCAACGAGATACTGATGAAACGGGCCGCGGCCCAGGCCAACGCCAACAACGTGACCACCAGCCAGACGGACACCACCGCGCACTTCGGTCACGTCCTCACCCACGTCAACACCACTCAGATCGAGACCAAGGTCAAGACCCAGCAGGACATGGGCAGCCAGGCCCGCGTGCCCAAGGAACGACCGTACTCCTGTTCGGAGTGCGGCAAGTCCTTCCTCTTGAAGCACCACTTGACGACTCACGCGCGAGTGCACACCGGCGAGAGACCCCACATTTGCGTGCATTGTGGCAAGAGTTTTGCGCACAAACACTGTCTGCATACGCATTTGTTGCTACATAGCGCGGAGAGACCCTACCAATGCCGCGAATGTAAAAAATCATTTACGCTAAAGCACCACTTGGTGACGCATATGCGCGTCCATACGCGCGAGAGACCCTTCGTATGTCAAGAATGTGGCAGAGCATTCCCGCTAAAGCGTCATTTGGTAACGCATAGTAAATTTCATTCCGGCGAGAGACCGTTCGTTTGCGAGGAATGCGGCGAATCCTTCTCGCAAAAGGATCACCTCACGATGCATTCGCGCTTCCACGGTAGCTTACACCCCTTCGTCTGCCACGACTGCGGTGCTACCTTTCAGAGGAAATTCGAATTGGTCAATCACGGCCGCGTCCACGGCCGCGTGCCGCACTCTTGCAGCGTATGCGGCAAGGAATTCCTTCAAAAGAGAACCCTGGTGGCGCACATGCGTCTCCACACCGGCGAGACGCCCTTCGCCTGCACCGTATGCGGGGAGGCTTTCCCCAGGAAAGCGGATCTCGTGGCTCACTCCAAGATTCATAACAATAACAGCAACACCGATGAGAAGTCCCTTACTTGCAGGTGAATATCTGCGCTTGCAACGTTCTTTATCTTTTTTTTTTCCTTATTCACTTACTCTTGCGTTTCGTTTCAGCCCGTCCAAAGTATTCTCGGTGTTCGACTCTGAAACTCAAAATGTCTAGGATCTTGTGTCTCGAAGGAGCTTTTCCACCTTCCACTTTTTGCTCACGAGTGTGGAAATTTTCATCCACCGCGAATAGAATTTGTAGCTTTTTTTGTTTTTCCAAAATCGCGGGATTCAAAATTCCAAGTTGTAATTTCGAATTTCTGATCGAAATTGAAATTGAAAATTCGGTATTGGAAAATCGAATATTCGTTAATCAAAAATTCGATATTAAAAATTGAAGTTTTTATAAATTAAAAAATTCTTGGAAATTCGCTATACCTTTTTTCTAAAATCCATGATTAAAAATTCCAAATTTTCATTGTCACATTTCTAATCGAAATTGAAATTGAAAATTCGGTATTGAAAAATCGAATATTCATTAATTAAAAATTCGGTATTGGAAAATCGAATATTCATTAATGAAAAATTCGATATTAAAAATTGAAGTTTCTATAAATTAAAAAATTCTTGGAAAGTTGTTTCAAAATTCCATGATTAAAAATTCCAAATTTTATTGTCACATTTCTAATAGAAATTGAAATTAGAAATTCCAAATAAAAACTTTACAAATTTCTAATTCTGAATATCTTTTACAAAATTCTAGCAAGAATGCAAAATTGAATTCTCGCAGATCCAAATTTGGAGAAACTTCTTGTAAAATTTTTCCGGAAATTCACATCAACCGGAAAGAATTCCAGTTCGGTGGAAGTCGAGACTACTAAAAAAAATGAGACATTTTGAGTTTCCGCGAAGACGGAGTGTAGAGAAATTTTCAAACTTCTACTAGTCGGCATACAATTGCGAAAACGCATTTCGAATAAAACTGAAAGAATTAATAACAAACGGAAGAAAGTTGATGCAAGTAAAGTTTGGAACGTTCCTCGAACGAATGCGAATCTTCTTTTTTCAGTTGCAATTTATTGGCTTCGGCTGCGATGACGTAATTCTCATTGCAAACATGAAACCCCTTATCTCGATCAATCTTATCAAAAATTCATTGATGCGTCGTAGCGAGTCTACGTTGTCGGGGTTCGCAGTTGCGCTAAATCCAAGGGTAATTAATTTTTCCCATAGCGAGCGCCAAAAAATCCCCTTCTAACAGGAACGTTCCAAACTTGTACTCGGATTGTCATGGAAATTTCCCCTTTCGGTGATAAACCAAAAAAAAAAATTGAGCTGACTAACCTTTTTTTCAAAATTCTGAAACGTGCGAGCCTTTTTTTAAGTAATTTTGTAAGATTTCTGAGAAAGAGCAATTACATGATACCTCTGCTATATCAATCACAGGGAATGTGGACTGGATTTCTCAAATCGGGAAGCCCTAACACTACATCTGAGGTTACACTCTGGTGATAGAACTCTCGTAACTGATTTATGTGGTTTAGCAGCAGCCTTCCAACAAACTCCTGGACACTTCCTAACACCTAACGCCACCGGAACTCATCAGGTATATTGATTTCACAATTTTTCAGAAGAGGCTCAAGTCCGGGACTCCGGTCCTGATTTTCGATTTGCAAAGTCTCGAACTTCGGCCTCGAAGGGAAATTCCCTTAAGGAGTTTCGGTATTTTCCGTTGATTTTTTTTTTTCAGTCAATCGCGTAAACGGAAAAATACCGAATCTGTGGAAAATTCGACGATATAGAATTTTTCGAATTTTCCGCAAAATTCCCAACAAAGTATTCACAGATTTATCGATCTCTCCGTCAAAAAAGGTGAGATCCTTTTAGCGGGATCAATGTAGAGCTCAAGTTTGAAACGTTTCCGTACGAAAAGGAAGATACCTATTGGAAATTCTTGGATTCCAATTTTGGGATGATTCAATGCTGCGAATGGGAATTATTATCAAACTCGAGTCGACTTTCAATTTTAAAGAGAATTTTCGCCAATTTTCAAATCGGTTCTGAAATAAATTAAAAATAGAAAAAGTAGGAAAATTCATATTTTTATATAAAACAACCGTTGATAAAAAAAAATATATTCAGTATTTTCTTTTGTTTCACAAAAATTCATTGAAACAAGTCAATTTTGTCCCGATTAAAACCGAGAAACCGGAACAAAAAAAAAGGATTTTTATGTATGAGCCGTTTATTTTGAAAGTGGCCATAATCCATTTTAAAAAAAAAAATGAAAAACTTGAAAATTTATAATTAAATTGCTGAAAACTAATTATTTATACCGATATATAACGACTCTTCAAAAATGGACTTAGGCCACTTTCGAAATTTCAAAATAAATGGCTCGTATAATTCCAAAAAAAAGTACATATTGAATTTGTCGTCTTCCAATTCCTTTCTAGCAAGCGCGAACCCAAAAGAAAAAATGACTCCCATTCGTTTCAGCCGCGAACGGAGGTGTTTTTGATACCGGGCATAAATAATCTGAAAATCGCGAAAATTTTGCAGATGAACGGACCGATCGGAAATCCCGGCGTGAGTCACATGCACGGAGCGACCCAAACATCACCACCATGTAGCACAGGACCTAAGCCAAAACCGCACATTTGTCCCGACTGCGGACGTGGTTTTGCACAGAAACATGGTTTATCGCAGCATCAGAGACGTCACTCGGACGGCAGTTGTCACATAAGATCACACGTTTGTGATAAATGCGGCAAGGCGTTCTTCCAGAAGAATCATCTCCTGTTGCATCAACGCCAGCACATGGATCCGCCGCCGAGCATACTGAGACAGCAGCAGAGACAAGCGGCGCAAGCTGCCGCGCAACAGGCTCAACAGCAAGTTCAGCAAGCGCAGCAGCAGCAGCAGCAGCAAGTGCAGCTACAGGCTCAACAGCAGCAGCAGCAGGCGCAACAGCAAGCGCAGCAGCAACAGCAACAACAACAACAGCAGCAGCAACAACAGCAACAATCGACGCCTCAGCAGCAGCAACAGGCTTGTACCGTTGACACGAAAGCCATTCAATTGCAAGCGATACAGCAGCAGGTTCAGCAACAGGTGCAACAAGTGCAGCAGCAGCAGCAACAGCAACAACAGCAGCAGCAACAACAGCAACAGCAGCAAGGTTGCTCTGTGGACACAAAAGCAATACAATTGAACGTCACTATGTGAGACGGTGTAAAGAGAAGGGATTTGATTCGCGTTATCTCTGATACGAGGATAGCACTCCCGATTGCGCACCCTGCTGCCGCCACCCTCTGCACGCACTTCTCTTGTACTAACATTACACACTAGTTATATTTAATATCTCTAGGAGATCATGATGATGATGACGTTGATAATGGTTTCGACGATGATAAGGATGCTCTGTGAAAAGTTACTTTTTTTTTTGGAATTAGTACACGAACTCAAGGGGATTGCGGCTTCGTACGCGGGCTGGTTTGATACTTTTTTCAATTTTACCCTTTTTTTTTATGTTTACGCTTTCGTTCGGGGTTGGCGTAGAACCGACGGGTTCGAAAGCTTTCTCGAGGTTTCACTTCGACGCGAATGGGACGCAATTTCAAAGTTGCGGGGCGCGAATACGCGAGGAAACGCCATCCGCGACGTTTCTTTGTAAAAGCTTCACTTTTTTTAATAGCGACACGAGGTAGGTTTCGTAGATTTTGTAGGATTTTGAAATATTCGGGCTGGGTGTTTAGAAATAGAGCGCTTTCAAGCTCCATCGGTATAGAGCCTTTCTGGAAATTGGGAATTTCTTTGCTGTTGCACTTCCGTTGGAATTTCGAGACTTTTTTTAATTTTAGTTCCAATGTAATTTTTATGAATGGTTTCCGGACCCGGTGTTTTTCTTGGAGTTTGTCCGAGCTCGAACCGAAGTGCCGGATAAAAAGTTGGGAATTCTTTTTCTTCGATATCCCCTTTTCGAAGATTGGCAAAACGAAGTGGGTGTATTGGGAAAAAGAGTAAACGGCGTCAGTGAATGTATTTAAAAAATGTAGAAAAATCTCAAAAAAAAGGTCAATTTGCTAACAACAGTGATGATTATTATAACAGTGATAGGTAGAATTTTTCCCGTGACTCGTGCAGTTTTAAATAAAGAAATCGGAATTTTTTAAAAACGAATGTCATTTTTACCGGAAAAACGTATAAAATCAGAAATTCTCAATATTAACATTAAAATTGCAACCTTATAACTAATTGGAATTTGCCGTAACATCAGTTTTCTGTTAAACCGAATGTTTTACAAAATACGGATGAAATAAAATTACTAATGTTCAATATTAACTATGAATTATTATTATTAATACTGCTTATATGATATACTTATAATATTATTATGCCTATAATGATATTATAATTATACCATTACCGTTAAAATTGATGTAACTGATTACATGTAAGTACGCAATCGGTAATTAGTCAGAAATTGCAATTCCCTTTAAGGGAAGCAAAATCCAAATTCTCTTCAACTGAAATCTGAAATCTCGCTGAAAGCATGAAATCACATTTTCTTGTTCTATTTTAGAAGTTTGTCCATAGGAAATTCCATAGGAAGAAAAATAAAGGGGTGGGATGGGGTTTAATTGAAAAAGTATCAATTTCCAGGTTGTACAGTTTTGGGAAATTCAGATCAACTTAACTAATAAAAATGAAAGGAAATTAACTGCGAATCCAATTTTCCTTAACAATAACCTGTACGTCTCTTTCAAAGGGATTTTTTTTTTTTGACGGAAAGAATGAGAGAGAGAGAAAGAGTAAAAAATGCAGAGAACAAAGAGATAAGGTACGAATTCATTAATTCATTAATTGAAGAAGGTAAATAAATAAATAAATAAATAAAAAATAAAAGATAAGTGAAACGAACGGTACGGGATAAAGAAGAGAAAAAAAAGTAAAGTAAAGCAAAGTAAAGTAAAGTAAAGTAAAGCAAGTAAATAAATAAATAAATAAATGAATAAATAAATAATTAAGTAATTCGATTTTAATACAAGAGTATATATACAAGATAAAAAAACAAAAAATATACATATTATATATTCTAGATATGTAAGGCTTGTAACAAGAAAAAAAAAATAAAGTAACCATATATTAGTGTTTTACATATACTTTATATATAAATATTATATATAAAAAATATATATATACATAAATATATATATATCATTTATCTTTAGATGTGTTGTTGTAAAAGCGAGGAAGTACTGCTAGAGATCTTACTATTGCTATTACTACAGCTCTTTACTATTTACGATTACTAAACAAAAGGAAGCAAAAGCAACAACAACAACAATAATGAGGAGGAAACGCGAAGGTTTTAAATTGCGAGTAAAGTAAAATAAAATGAAACAATAACATTAACAGTGATGATAAAAAGGAATAACAAAAAATTAATGACGATATATGATGATTGTGACGATAATTAATAACGGAGAGTAAGAGTGAAAGAGAGAAAGAGGGAAAATTAGTTGCCTTAATAACCGGAGAACGACGATGAATAATTGTACATGAATATATTGATTATATTATTATTGGTTTTTTCTCCTATTTTTTTTTGTTTTTTTTTCATTCGATACATTCATTTGAAATTTTTGTAAGTAATCGATGTGATTGGTTCTCAAAATTCTGGGCACTTGGAAATTTTCGCGCTTTTAGGGAAAATGATTTTCTCCTCGAGAGAAAAATTCGGTTTCCTGGAAAGATGAAATGAAACTCTTTTTTTTTATTGAATGTAAAGGAAGCGTGGACCGTTCTGAGAAAAGTGCAATTTTTTTTTTCTTTTAGAAAATATCCAATTTTCGATAAAATCGAAATTTCTTTTTGTCCAATAAAGGGAATAATTGTTTTAACGAGATTTTATTTCATTTTCACGAGAAATTGTGCAATTTTTAATTTTTAATTTCTATTTTCTAGTTTCGTACGATTCTATTTTAAAAGTCCGTCGCATTGTACGTTTTATTCGAGCAGTTTTCTTTTAAATTTTCAACATTGGCTGGTTTTTTTATGCTGCGCGAGGGCAAAGAAATTTCCAAGTTTTCAGTAATTTTTCGCGATCCACAATTCCAAGATGCAATTTTTACCCGAATTTTCTTGTTACCTCTAACGAACTAACTAACCGTTTTTTCTTGGAATCATTGGATTTTCGAAAGAACCGGGATTTTGGTTACTTAAATGAATTGCAAACGCAACAATGAACTTTAGTATTATGTTATTGTTGTCTCTCAGTTGATTTCGTTACAAACGTTATTATATATTTATCTATATATATATACATATATACATATATGTTTGTTAGATTGTTTAGAGTGAAAATGCTACATAACAATAAGTATAGGTTCAAAGAATAGAAAAAAAGAACATAAATTTTGTAAAAGTTTATCGAAATTAAGTCAAATAACGGGGACAAATATGGAAAACGAGTATTCGACGAATTTATTTTTTCCTATGGAAAAGTAGATACAATTTCAAAAAATAAAAAATATAGAATTTATAAAAACCACAATGTGTTAATTGTGGTTAAAAAAAATTAAATTTCTGGAGATCATTGAATCGTTGGAAATAATTTGCGAAAAACACGAAAATTTCTCAAGTTCGTGGAATTTCTAGAAATAGAAATTTTATTACATTAATATAAGTACGATATTATTACAATATAATAATTATTAAGATTCGCAGAATTTTTTGTAAATTTGATAATTTCGCAAAAATGAAAGCACAATTTTCTTGAGATCATTGAATTGCTGGAGATGAATTGTACGAATGTAGATAATTTCTGGAGAAATTAAAAAAAATATATAGTGTAAAAAAAAAGTTATGCCTTCGAACGGAAACAAATTTTTCTGACTGTCATTGAATTGTTAGGAAAAATTTGTAAGAAATCAGCAATAATTTCTCTGACAAAAAAAAAATAATGTTGAATCTCTTCATCTGAATAATAGGAAATTACTAATTCCAGGCGATTCATTTCTCAATTCAAATTTCTGTTCAGTTCAAAAGTTCAGAAAAACGATGGGAAACATTATTCGCATTATTGGTTTGTAAATTTTCACTTTAAACAATCGAATTCCTGCGAACTTATTGCCAATCATTGACCAACTAAATTATTAAAAAAAAAATGGAATAACGAAGAATGATTTTTCTTAAAAAGCAGGTAGTAGTCAGTCGGTACGAAAACTTCAAAAGTTGGGGACTGGGAGAATTTTTTGTATGGCGAGAAACTTTCATTCACGTGTAAATGAATAATTGATGAAAAAAGATGAGAGGATAGGAAAATATAAATAAATAAATAAGTAAATGAAAGAATTGTGTAAGACGTTAACAAAGAGTGGTGGTGGTAGTAATTAACGGACAATTGTGCGCTCTTTTAACGACAAAAAAGATAAACGCTTGGAACGATAAGTTCTTGTGATGTATTTTAATATCTCTCATCTGTCTTAATCACACGTCAAATGTAATCCGGCATTTTTTGCGGGTCTCCTCTTTTTATTCCCTTTTCTTTTACCTTCTTCTTCGATCTCATCGAGCTCATCGATGATCGAGACTCGGTTGGGTCGAAGAAGATGGTAAAGTTGAGAAGAGCGAGCGAGATCTCTTCGAATGCCAGGAAGAGAGTGACTCGAAGAAATACAGGTTGCCATTGAAAAATTGGAAAATCTACCGGTATGTTTGGAAAGGTGGTTTCGAGTGTACGACCATTTGTGGGATTTTTGTTCGACAAAATTTAAGGCGGAGTGGAAACCGAGTCAGTCGACACAAAAGTTCATGAAAAAGGGACACGATTGTTATTTCGCTTCGACAGAAATTGAAAATCAGAATTGTACAATTGCAAAATTGGAAATTTCGCTCGAAAGACCATTCGAGGGGAATTCCTCCGATTGGAGGAATTTATTTATTTTTCTAAAATAATTGAAATTACACCAAATTTTAAATACAGAAGAAAATCGAGTTCCTTTGGAATTGGGAGAATAAACTGAGAGAATCTGTCGACACGAGAATCCCCAAATGGTCCAAGACAAATCTTTTGACATAACTTTTTAAGAATTTTATCAACTATCTAGAAAAGCGGCTTCTGTCGAGAAAATTCTGTACATTGGTAGCAGAGAGACACGAGAAATTGTATATGATAAGGTATCGAGTAGTTTTACTCCGACATCACGTAGAGAAGAAGGAAGTAATTTTTACTGTATATTGAAGTTTGCGAAAGAATTACGCGGTGGAGATAATTAATGTACCGAGAGAGAAGCAGCAACTTTTCATGTTACAAAGGAACTCGACATCGAATTCTTGGGAAATGCAGTTTCGAATCAAGAATTTTTTTTTTTAGCGATCCCCAGAATTACAAAGATAGAACTTTACTGTTAGAATGTAATTTCTACCGATTCCTGGCTGTAAAAAATACTTTGTTATAAATCCACCTGCAGGTTCTTTCCTGAGAAATTGATTTCCCAGAAAAGTAAAATGCGAAAGGACATCTTCGAAGTCCGGAAGTTCGTCGACAAGAGTATATCGAGTCGATGGTTGAACCGAAATACTCTCTCGAAGGAATATTTACTGTACAGTATAAGAAAAATATCCTTCGGGGGATGGAAGAAGATGACTTTGCTGGTTTCCGAGTTGCGAAATCTCTCGAAAGCTATGAAAAGTAAAAGGGAGTTTCCTCACTTCGAACCGCACCGAGAGAAAGGGAGTCTCGATTATAGTTGGTGTTATCATATAAATAGTATTCCTAAATATACCATTTTTACTGTAACCATAAGTACCCCATTTTTGCAAATATTATAAAAGAAATCTGAGACTCGATTTCGTTTTTCTCTCGGTGCGGTCGAGGCAAAATCAAAAATACTCGAGTCCTCGGTGAATCGAAAGGTTCAATTTGGTAAGCGAAGGCTCGACTCGACTCGATTCGACTCGGAGAGGAGAGATTCCATTTGAGAATTGGAGAATTGCCTTGAACCCGAGTCGACTGGAACTTCTAACGAAGGAAAAAGGACAAAAGTATAGTAAAAATTACAGGTTTCCCCAATTATCCTGATACCGATAGTCGAGAAATTTGGGGAGATAGCACTTTTTGGCTATCGAAGTCCTGGAAGTGAAGCGGACGTTGGAGGAAATAATAAAACGAAAATAAGGGATAAAAATGATGCAAATAATGAAAATAGAGACCTCGGAAGAGGATTATTAGCGAGAGAAAAACAAGCAGAACACTATATTCGTATATATATATAAATATATATATACATATATACATAGATAATCTTTTCGTTTATTTTTCTAGTAATTTCACTTTTAGAGAAAAGATAACTGAACGATGAATGATGAATAAATGGTTCGATTGATGAAGCGTGTTCTGGGTTTTGTTGAGGGCAAGGAGAAAAAAAAAAGAATCTCAACGATCCCAGTAAGATTATACATAATATACATAATAAAAAAATATATATAAATACATACATAGGAGAGGAAGAAAAAAAAGGAAAAAAAAATCACTTTGCAATCAAAAGAAAATCGATAGGAGATCGGGTGAAAAGAGGCACGATACAAAAAGTAAGACATTTTCAAGAAAAGAAAAAAAGAGAGAGAGAGAAAGAAAGAGAGACCTCTCTTCGCGGTAATATATCACGATAATATTGATAAGCGATTAAAAAGAATAATAATAATAATAACAATAAAAAAATGGAGGAAATAAAAGAGTTATTTGTTTAAAAAGTGAACACGAGAATGAAGAGAACAAAAAAAAAATAATGACGTTCATTGTAAGATCATCATTTGTAATAAAATCCAATGATAAAACGGCAAGTTATCATTTACATGTAGAACGTAATGACATTTTTTCAAACAGGACGGGAAAACCGCGCCGTTTTGCTCGTGACGATCGGGGAATCCCGATTCTCAGGGCCAATCAGCGTCTCCCGCTATTCTCGGAATTCCATTGGACGTGGCGTGAATTTAGAATTTTACAATTTCACAATTTAACTTTTTCTTATTTTTAATAATATATAATAAAGGTTAAACTTGTTTTTTGAATTTCTTTTCAGGTTGTCAACGCGCCACGGAAGGATAGATTGAAATTTAATTAAGGTGGGAATCATTGACACTGATTCAAATCTTTGGAATTTGGCGCTTCCCAGTTACTGACTGATGACGTCATCTGGAGGTAAACCGGAAGTCCGCGCGTGCATGCGTGTGCCAAGGCACGAGGTTCAAAATTTTCAGGTAAATCGTAATAAATTGAAACAGGATTAACATTTTTTTTTGGTCTAATTTCGTTTCGGAAAGCTGAAAACTTCGATACTCCGTCATATTTCCTAATTCCGTCACGCTTCGATCGAGGGGGGGGAGGGAGAGGTAATCTATATTTGTGGCAAACCTCTGTTACTTTCGAAATCCAGAGTCGAGTCATATATCTCGAAGTGGTTGCGGTTCCGGTACCAGAAAAAAGAAGGAATGATGGAAGAAATCGAGAAAAGTAGAGTACAAGAAATATCGTTAAAAGATTTCGCAAATATTTAATATTTCGTAAAATATTGTTAATATAATATACTTAATAATATATTACATGGGATTTATTTTATGGGAAGTTGTGATTAACTTATTTTCCATGAAAACTTTCAAAAATACGTCGGAAACCTTTCATGGAATGTTTGCGCCCTCAAAATAGGGACAAAATTTTATCGAGAGCGGGGTTTTTAAGGATTCCAGTTTAGGTTTTGATTCCGGCAGTACTTAACGAACTATATTCGTAGTTATCGCAAGTGTTCGGATGTTAGCGGAATTCTACTGTTTCTTTTTTCTCTTCAATTTCAATGCAGGTTTATGACAAACGTTTAAGGTCGAGCTATTTAACTTCAACGAGACGTTGTCAAAAACATATAACAATGAGAGCAAACGAGTAACAGCGCAAATATTAGAGTATATTTATATATTTGATTTCAAGCCAGTGACCGACAACAACATACTCTTTGGCTTGATTTATGATTATGGGCGAACGTTCACCGAATGAACAGTTACCTCTAAAAACTGACATTGAATTGGAACCGTAGGAAATTCGGAACGTAAAAAAAGTATCCGTTATTTCATTTATTTCGCATGATAATGCATTTCCAGACTTTCACTAGAAACAAACAATGCGTTTGACACGTTAGAAGAAGGTCAGCATTTTTTCAGCAACGAAAGCAAGCGATAGGAGCGTTTCAAGGACAATGGGGCGTATACGTCACACATACTTTTTTCTGTTTTCTTGTTTCATTTCTGATCTATTTGATAGTTTCGAAGTGCATACAAAGCACTTCTTCGAGGTCTAATTTATGCAACTTTTACAAACAATTTTGCTATTATTGATCCCCGTAATCGAATCGACCCTCGTGCATTCGATTTACCGTTAAATCGATTCGACCACCATTGATTCGATTCGATTCGTTCTGGTTTTTTTTTTGTAAATAAGGGGTGCCAACTAAAACATTCGGAAATCGATCCAAAGGAATATAAGAATAACATTTTGTAATTCGAACACCTTTCACTAAAAATCGGGAAAGCAAAAGAAATTTTTATCGAAATTGCGATTATAATCGCAACCATTTTTCTTTTAAGGTTAGAATTTTTCTACAAAACGTAGTTTCATACTGGAAATTCGACTTTCGCTGAACCGATCCTTATAAAATCGATAAATCGGTTCAACGACCATCGATGCGATTTCCTCTGGAAGTTCGATCTTTTTCTGGAAGATCGGTATCCATAGACTCGTGCCACTCCGTTGGCACGTTTCCGTTCCGAGCGTTCCGCGGACAAAGCATTAGAATTCATATGCGAGGGGGGATCGTCCGGAATAAACGTGCCAGAGTCAAGTGTTATGCAGCATGGCAATCTCCGCGTCAACTGCTGCTCTTTTCTTTTCCAGGCATTCGAGCTGCAGACGAAGACCGTGAACTGTCCTTTGTTATAAAAACTCATAGCGTCATCGTGCGCGAACGGGACCCGTTCGTTCAAACGCGTTTGTTTATACAAATCCTTTTTACGGCTGTGCCACTCCGTGGCCAAAGTGGGAAACGGGAAAAACCGTAGACATTGAAATCCGAGTGCACAAAGAAAACCGATTTGTAACGATCGCCAAGAAAGTAATAGAATTTGCACTCGTGGCGAAAAATGAATAAAATTGGATACAAAAAATAATAAGAAAAAGTAGGAGAAGACTTCTGAAAAATAACGATTCCTTAACGTCTGGATGATTTATTAATTTTTTGACCTTGCGGAAAATCAGTTGCTTCCAGACGCCCACGCGAGTCTGCATATTACAATGTTTTGCTTTCCTAGGTCAAAAAGTATTCCTTACCCTCGGGTTCGATGCGCAATTTGAATTTCATTCTTATCCCCCCTCCCGAAAAAAACATCTCTATTTTCTGTATCGGTAGGTATGTACCAGACTTTGTAGTCTTAGGACAGCCGCGACCTTCCGAGTGTTGGAAAGAATTATGGCCGTCCTTTACCAACCTATTGGAAAAGAGGCAGTAGACCCCGTGTAAGGGACATGCGTTGGAAAGAGACAGCACTACTTCTGCAATCCCAGAGTTTGGGGGAATATTAGTTGGGTCGCTCTACTTTTGCAGTTCCCCGATTTTTCTCTCCTTTCTTTCCTCATTTATTGTATTTTTTTTGTACATACATTCATTTTTGCATTTTGCCGTTTCACGTTTTCGATACAAACATAATACGTGGGTGCGCAGATGCCAACCGATATTAAATACTACTTTGCACGCTCACGCATACACGTGCATCCATATTTTCAATTTTTGTACCCACTACTTTTTGCTCGTTGTCCAAGAACAAAAAAAAGGCCAAAAAAGCTTTTTCGCCGGATCTCCGACGGGTTAAAGAAGTTCAAGCCGTGGAATTCGGCAAACGTACATATGAAACGATTATTCGCGAGAAAACGAATAATTGGAATCTATATTTATTGCAGAAGCCGAAGTGGAGGCTTCTGGGAAGCTTCTTCTCCAAGTGGAGGGGAGTACGAAAACATCCGTCCTCTCGAGTTCATCCAAAACCGTAAACACTGGAAACATCGTCCGCTGTGTAGGTACTACCCAAGATGTCCGACGAAATTCTATAAAATACGAATAACTCTGCACATTTTTCATTTATTCTTTTTTTCACGAAATTATGTATCGATATTAATTGTACATTATTTGTCGCGCTTTAACTCATAGAGGTCACCAGGGGTCAAAATGACCCCAAGCGCGAAAATGGTTTTTTTACGCATTGCCTCCTTGCTAATTTTTTTTTTCGCCATTTTGAAAATTTGATAAAAATTGTTTGCCACGATCTTCTCATTCCAAAAGGTTCAAACCAATATCCTGAATTTTTATGAGTGGTTCGGAACGATACTGGAAACGCGGCAACATGGCTGGGGTCATTGCGACCCCGTGTGACCGGCGCGTTATTTCCAGAACGTGTGACTTCCAAGGGTTAAGGGGGGACTGTCTCAACCCTTAGAGGTCATTAGGGGTCAAAATAACCCCAAGCAATTTTAAATTGTTGCGCAACTTTACATTGCATTGCCTCCTTCCTGATTTATTTTCGCCATTTGAAAATTTTGATAAAAATTTTGTCCCATGATATTCTCATTCTAAAAGGTTCAAAGTATTATCCTGAATTTGTGTGAGTCGTTCGAAATGATATTGACAACGCGGCGATTGTTTAAACATAGATGGGGTCATTCTGACCCCGTGTGACCGGTACGTTATTTTTAGAACGTGTGACCTCTAAGGGTTAAAGCGCGAATAACTCTAACTCAATATATTTTGCAAAAAATCTCTATACTAATTTCTTCTCTCGTACAAAAATGATTTTTTTAAAACTCATTTCTGTAGAGTTGCAAGTTCGGACTATACATAGACTTGCCACACTCGCAATCTTCATGTGGAGTTGGGAAAATTTTGGAGTTATCGTCCGACACCCGCTGGTATTAATATAAAGTCGCCTCAATTCCCTCATACGCATCTTTTCCCTTGTAGGACTTGCACAATACCATAAAAAAATACTTGTACAGTATTTTTCCCGCAGAGTCGCATCTGTACCATTACCTACCGCTTCCTTTTCAACTCCCTCAGTCAATTCTTTGTTCTTCGAATTTTCAATTCCAGGAACGAGGTGGCGATCGGTGACTCCTCGGCGAACCTCCTGCAAGCGAAGCGAAGCAAAGCAAAGCAAAGCGAAGCGAGCGACGCATAACAAAGCTGCCTGCCGCTGACGCCACCGAGCGACAGTGTCCGTAATCTCGTGGGTAACAGCAGGCATGCGCAGTCGCTCGGCTGGATGGGAACACAAAGCGAAGCTTCCTACCGTACGGCGTACCTATGTGTGTACGTATGTATGTGTGTGCTCGGGACATATGTAGGTGCTGGGTCGCACGGACGTGCACATGTGTGCGCACAGAGAGAGAAATCGAAGTTACGACTACTCCGTTGGTCGTGAAGAGAAAGAAAAAGGGAGAGAGAGAGAGAGAGAAAGAAAGAGAGAGAGAGAGAGAGAGAGAAAAGCAGGACAGGACGGGAGAGCAGTATACATTATACAGTGTAGAGTGTACGCTCGCATCGCTCGTTGGATGGTAACTGCGTTCAGTTCCTTCGTGCTGACAGTAGTGATGGTCGAAACCAGTCGATTCTGTTACTCGTTTCCCTGGCGATACGCGAAAGCGAAGAAACCGTGATACTCGTATCCGCTCGAAACTAATTCGAGGAAAAACATTTGGCGTTGTTATTGTTCGTCGTACCCCAGCCACGGATGCATATGGAGGTAACATAAATTTCTATGTATATATATATATGTATGCATGTAACATTTTTTTTCCTTTTGTCCGCTTTTTCTCTCACCCGTGTCTTTTAATTCCCCGACAATTTCCTCGACAAATCGTCCGTCACCCCTCGAACCTGCCATTAGCCCACCTTTGGGCACCTCGTTCTCGCTGTGAGCGAAAAAGCTCGAAAACAAACCCGTGCAGCAGCATAGCATACCTGTCGGGGACTCGTCGCGACCCGAACTCGGCCGTGCTACATATATACCATGCATCGTACGTGTGTATGTGTCGCGCGTGCATGTGTGTATCGCAATCAGCTGAGGTAGATACCATGTTGTTGGTTGCAAGCAATGGCTTGGATCCGCTCGAGTCTTCGAACTACGCAATAGTTAGTGCCTTTTGTTTTGTTTCACCCTGTTATCGATAGCAACGCGTACGTGCACACACACGTACGTCGATGATAGAAAAGATACTACATAGATTTTCGAAGGGAAGCCAGCAATCGAAGCGGTATCGGCTCGAGGAGGAGCAGGAGGAGGAGGAAGATCGGTATTAATTCGTGTCGGTGGAGAACTGGGTACTCGCGTAAATACAGTATAACATAGTGTGCATTCTATATATGTGTTTTTGTGTGTGACATACATGGGTAGCTAGGTAGGTAGGTGTAGTGGTGGTGGTGGTGGAGGAAAGCGGGTTCGGACAGGTCACAGCCAGTTAGAACAACGCGGTTGGTTTCTCTCTCGGGCTTTTGCTTTGCTTTGCTTTGCTTTGCTTTGCTTGGCTTTGTGTACAGTCTCAGCTCTCAGCTGATGCGTCGCTGCTACCAGCAGCAGCAGCTGGGAATAATACGAGTGCGAATGCTGAATGCTGCCTTTTCCATGAGAGGGACCAAGAGTGGTGGTAGAGCCCAGGGACGTCCTTATCAGGTGCAGTTCACGCTATGTGTGTGTGTGTGTGTGGGAAGGTGTATGCGTGTGTATGTCTCTCTGTGTTTCTGTGTGTCTGTGTGCAAACACAAGGGGTATGGAGACTTTCTTTGTAACGTTTCGTACACGTATCCTTTGTTCTTTATGCGCGGTACCTACGCGGTCTGCCCGCTCTGCGTTCGCCTTGGCAGCGCAGAGCGTACATACACCTGTCCCGCTGACTCCGTAGCGCATTCTCATGCGCTCGATTCGAACGGAAAAGCGTATGTACATTCGCGCAGCATCGACTCGACCGTTATCACCGGGCGTATATACGCGCTCGACCGGTGAAGTCCGTATCACCGGCCCGGAGAGCATTTTTTTTTTTTTTCATGAATATTATTGAAAGAACGCACACATGCAGATTATTCGGTTTGATCCTCCAAGCAAGAGCGCATATACGCATTCGATTGGTGGTTGGATCGCCATCACCAGAGCGCATACCTTCGCTTAGTTGACTCGGTCATTACCACTGAAGCGCATATATGCGAACGATTGACCTGGTCGTTATCGCCAAAGCGCTTATAGGATGACGTTGGGAGGCGCAATGAAAACCTTTTTTTTTTCTGTGATGGGAGCGCGTTTGTAATAATTTCGTTTAATTATTTATATTTAATTTATCATAAATTATTATTTTATATTTATCGTAAATTATCGTTTTATATTGAGTTTATCATAAATTATTTATATTTCATTTAATTATTTTTTTTTATTCCACAGGCAAGCCTATTTTTTTATATACAATGTCAATATATTTTTTTTATATACAAAATCCACGTTTTTGTAAAATTTCTAGTTACCATTTTTTTTCTCATATAATATTTTTCCCCGAATAGGAATTTTTACTGTCACGAATTAGAAAATTTCCGAGAATGGAAAGTAATTTTTACTTCCGAGCCTGGCACTAAGGGTAATTAGTCAATAATAATAATTTAACCTGGGGGGGGGGGGGGGGGGATTTTTTCCTATAGAATGTAAACAATCCTAACAATATGGTAATTTTTCCCTATACAATTCTTGTACATGCAAGGGCCAGCAACGGAACCCCGCGATTCGAACGCACGTTTATCGGAATTCTTATCGCGTTTTACTGGCAAAACAAAAACATACAACGAATTTACAGATATGTTTGTATACATCGCTCGAGCGGAGATAAGCGCTGCATACCGTGTGGAACATTTTTGGCAGCTTTATCAATTTCCTTGTGTCTTTGCGATAAGGAATCGAAGCGTCGAGGCGATTCCGCTTTTCAACTTCCCCCGCGTTTCTGCTGGGGGAGAAACGAGCGAGACTGGTCGCGTCCGTTTCGTAAACAAACCAGTAACCGGAGGGGGATGGGCGAGCGAGAGAATGATGGAGGAAGGGATGGAGCAACAATATCGGGCGGCAAATTCGCTCGAGCGCGAACGCGAGAGGCTCGGTTGCGAGATACATAATAAACTTTTTCCTTTCTCGCCCTCCCTCCCTCTCGCTCGTATTTTCCTTCTGCTTTTTTCTAACTTTTCTAATGACGTCACGACGTCATTGAAGGTTTCGAAGAAAGGATCGAATCTAGCGCACACTCACACACGCACGAACACGCGAATGCGAGTATCTCTATCGCTGATTCTTTTTCTCATCGCGATTAGCGGCTGTAGTATATATTTCTTTCCTACGTTTTAATTTTAATATCGACAAGCGCAATAAAGAAAGCACATGTACACGTGTCACGGAACCAGATATCGTCGGATCGACACTTTTCCGTGACGCGAATGGGTGCATGTTTTGCCGTTGTTAATAGCAGCCTTTATTCGTCAAGACCGCGGGGCACTACTCTATTCAGCTTCAATTGACAAGGGTACGGTGGTACCTATACGACTGATTCGTTGATTCGTCGTTCAGCTTGACTCGCGTAACGATCTTTAGTCGTATTATATACCCTCTATCTTTTCCTACGTGTGCATACAGATCCTATTCTTTCTTATTCTTGCAATTGAGCGATACAACGAGAGGCCGGGCAGCGAAATCTGCGTACGTAATCGTATAGGCGAAGCAAGAGCGCAGGCGCGATACATAAAGCGGCTATTAGAATCTAGCTATTTTGCCAACAGCGACATCTACACCGATTTTAGAAAATCATCGAAACCCAACGCAGTATTATCCGCGCATATAATTGTAGGCGCGCAGCAAAAAGGTCGAATACCGGGTTCGGGTGACGTATAAAAGAGTCACCGAGGCCATTTTGAAAATAGCGCCACCTACAACGAATCTCCAAAATTATCGAAATCAACGTATTTGAGAAATTTACGAAATTCGAAACGAGTAGGGACCAAAATTGCGAAAAAACCGAAGTGATTGATTCCGTAAGCCGTTTTTCACGGAGCGAAAATCGCGGGACACCCGGTAGAAACGGTGTAGCGCAATGAGAAATGTAGACGGGCGCTCTTCTCGTCTCTCTCGACGCATTAAGCATAAAACGGACGTACGAGTTCAATGCCACTTGAAACTTAATAACCGCGGCAGCTCATCAGCAACGTTATTATAAACGGCGGCGACGCGACGATATGAGTGTACAGTGTGCGATACGAGAAAAAGTACGACGCGAGCTTGCCAAACGTTCTCCTTTGTTCGAAATGGTAGCAAGGATTTTCCGCAAGGGTTCGCTACGAGCGCCTCCCCCCTCGTTATAAGGCCGTTACTTTTGGCGGTGTCCTTCCCCCATTCCAGGAATGTCGTACTTTTAGAGTCATTGGTCGCCCTATTTCAACATTTGTTTTGGTCGTAACTTCTTCAATTTCTAATTCCTCGACTGGTTCCCTTTTTATTTTGCGCCTAGGCTTCGCTCGCATATTTTCAGTTTTCGTTCGCGTTTCTCATCCATTGTACAGTTTTTAAGTGCGTCCAAGCGCGATGCAAAAGATTACAATTAGTTTTTCTTCAATTTTTATAAAATACGATTTTTACCAAAAATTGCATCAGTTCATTTAGGTTCTTGGAGGTAAAATTTTGCGGAAATGTATTGTAATTTCATGAAAATATTTGTTCTATGCAAGTAAAAAGTTATGAAAGTATTGAAAATAATTTTTTTATATAAATTCCACAAACATTTTCAGAAAATAATATTTTCAAAAACTTGGACCTCCAAGAACCTCCACAGACCCGTTCGAGACGGTGATTTTTTTCGAACACGGTCCCCAAGAGCGAAATTTTTTAATTAATTAATTTATTTTTAGTTAACTAATGCAATTTTTTTTCTTTATAAAAATTACGTTAGTCAATAGATTTCCATGTTTGTGTTAAAAATTTAACGTACAAAAACTGCAATTTTATGTAAACAATGCGTCCGTCAGAGGATTCAAAGGAACACAAGGGTACCTTCTAGTGTCCCTTATACGTATATGTGACGAATTTCGCGTGTGTCGCTCCTTTTTGGTCAAAACAAAGAATCCCAAACTCGCGATAACATCTAAATATAAGTGCGCGTATCTTCTATTTACAAAACGTATGAGTCTCCCGCGTTGTTTGTACATTGTATCAAATCCTAACGAGCGAGGGTAGGGGGGGGGGGGGGGGGATCGATTTTGCTATAACTTTATTACACGCGCATGTAAATAAGCAAGTTAGTAGTAGGCAAGCATAAGCAAGCGAGCGAGTGAGCGAGTGGGTAAGGGGACACAAAGCCTAAGACGTGTGCACTTGGTTTCGTAATTCCTGATGCGTCGTTTACTAATCGAGACTGATAACGGCGTCGTTATCAGCCTTCGTTGCAGCTGATCGTGTTTATATCGGCTTTCATTAACAACGTCTTCCACCACACGTACGTATCCGTATGTGACGCACGGAGGAAAGGATAATATTAAAAACCGTCGATTTTTTTTTTTTTTTTTTAGTATAAATCGGATATTATTTTTCAAATATTGAAATAGTCAATTTTTAACCCTCCGCGGGCATTACGGGGTCTTTCGTGCTTTACCGAAAGTGATTTTCGCATGATCCACCTATATATATATATTTTTTTTTTAAAGGGAGAATTTTTATAAACAAAAGTATAATAAATAAAAATCTTTATTTTTCACAAAAAATGGTTTTTGCCAGGATTTGTCGAAAGATGGAATCTGAAAAAAAAAATGTAAAAATTCTTATTTGTAAAGAAAAAAAAAATTATTTGTTATGGATTAACATATTATTTGTAAATTAACATTTAATATTATTATTAGATTACAATGATAAAATTAACAACAACAACAACAACAATAATAATAGTAATAATAATATTATAATAATATAATAATAGTAGTAATAATAATAATAATATAATAATATAATAATAATAATAATAACACCCAGTTGCGGGAAAGTAACCTTATTTCAGTGAATTCTACATTTCCACATAATAGAATTCAGCATTGTTTCAAGAAAAATACTAATTATTTAATTATACAGCGGCATTAGAGCTTCGCAAGGGACGTAAATTGCCGTTACACGGTCGAATTTACTCTCTATTCTGTAGGTATCCCCGAAAGAAGCGCAATAACAACAACAACAGTAATGGGAGTATCAAGTGGCTGTAAAAGAATAGCGGTAAACTCGCACACAAACACACACACACACAGACACACGCCCAAACGCAAACACGTATACGCTTTCATACAAACAAACACGTTTTTTTGCTCTTTCACCGAGAAATAAATAGAATAACGATAATACCCCACCGCGAGGGTCGACGAAATACGACCTTCTTTTTTTTTTACCCACTTAGAGCGTCTTTGTTCGGCGCAGAAAATTGTTGCCGTATAAAAGACACTGGGAAGAGTACGGCAGGAGAGAAAGGAGCTTGTAAAAAAAGCTCGCAAAAGCCGGGGAAGAGTGAGAGAGAGAGGAGGGATGAGGGAAAGAAAGAACCGAGTAAATAACATTAGCCGTTGCGTAGGTCACGATCGAGAGCGAGAGGGAGAGATAATTAAAGCGCGAGTAAACTCCGTCCTGGTCGTAGCCCTCGCTAATCAGGGAATTTCTTCGGCTCTATTTGCGTATCCGCTCATCGCGTGCTTCTGCACAGACGCCGAGTCTTCGCACGATGCGCACATAGCCGGCCATAAAGCGACACGGACGGCATATGCGTATTTACGGCGGAGCGAGGACGCAGAAAGAGAGGGATGAGCACAAGGGGCGCGAGGGAAGGGAAGGGGTAGTTTTTCTTTTCCCCATAGTCGTAAAACTGTAGAAGGGTACGTGCATTTTGAGGGAACACGAGGGTGGGTCTGGTCTGGTCTGGTCTGGTCTGGTCTGACGGTGGTTATTGAACTCGGGAGAAACGACGCTACCCTCATCCAACTGCGTCTCTAGATTAGGGGCAGTTTGGAACAGGTTCCTTCCTAACCTCCTCGCTAATTGTAAGAAAAACAAGGGACCGTTCGGTTCCTTGGCAACACCGCTCCCAATCTCTGTTCGAATGCAACCCTTCTGTAGCAGTAGAAGCTTAGGGTGCAGGTACAGGGGGTGTATCCAACATCGATGTCATTGTCCGATATGTGTCCTAACATTCATACTAATCCTTATATGTATCTAGTTTGCATGTATCTTCTTATCGTAGGTTAAGGCTAACCAAGATCCTACCCAAATGTACCTCAAATATCTACATCCTGGCACGAATAAACGCACATTCCGTTTACTAACCCCACGAACCTACAATCCTTCGCGTCCCTACCATAAACCATAGTTTCCCACCGATAACAAAATCCCAATCTTCCTTTGTACCTTGACCGACAGCCGCATCCTTATCTCTTTACGTAACTGCAAGGACTACCCTTACGAATCTCCCTCACTTTCGTACCTTTTCCGAGTAGTAATTGCCCTTTTCCTAAAAACTCCAGGGACAGGTTCTTTTAGAACTCCTAACGAACAACAACTTTTCCAAGATCAAACCTAGAGTATTAAGATCTTATAAATAATTGTAAAAAAAAGGAAGTTTACAAATTTATATAATTTACAAAAAGTCTGTAAAAATCGAACTTGTTTTCTTAAGCTGTATTGGAAACCATTGTAAAATTTTGATCAATTAAGTAAAAATGTGACTGATTAAAATTATTTTTTAATGAAAAAAATAATTGCGCACGCTTGCGTTTGTTATAATTATGGTAGCACTTAAAAGGCGCAAAATTGATAACGTGTATGCCGTTATATATGGAAATCGTCATAGTATTGGATGGGTATATTTACACCCACGTGGAAACTACATTTTTATTTTGTGCCTATATCTCAATTTGGGACCTATATCGCGATTTGGGTTTCATTAGGAAGATTATTTAACAACAAACCTACCGTGACGTCACCGAGCCATTTAAAATTCGTGTAAAAAAAAGGTCATTTGACCGCTCATGGTAGGTTTAGTGTTAATTTCCAAAAAAGCGACCAACTAAGGAAAAGGAGGATTTATACACAGACATGGACAGACACTCACGGACATGTCTGATACATAAAACGGGAGGTATGTACATCCCTCGGATCCTTGGGAGTTGCTTTACGGAGGGTCGTTGTTGATTCTGAGGGATGTCGGAAGACTGTACAAACAACCCCGGCTCGAGGAAACCCGTAGCGGTCAAATGAACGCAACCCCTAATATCCTTGAAGGTGTCGACCGCTAGGGGAGGTTTCGCAAGTATAAAGATAGAAGGCGGGAGACAAAGGTCACGTACCGTCTTGACCCGTAGAAGCCGAGGGTTCGAAGACCGAAACCTTATGAGAAGGGAACCAGCGAGCTTAAAAATGCCGTGCCCTTTGGCAAATGCCGACGTAGGAAGGAACCGTCATCGCCGAACCGCTACATCTTTATAAACGTTACAAAATTAACGAAACGTAAAAATTGTATTTGTATCTTGAAACATACCACGAAATGTGGTAAAAGTTTGTTTAAAGAATCCAGTCGTTGGTCGTTCCTTTATCCCTTATCTCTGTGTCCGAAAAAAAAAGAGATATCGCTCTGGTCCTAAACGATCCGAGTTGCCGGCTGGGGCTTAAACGTCCCTGAAATTTCGAGAAACCCACCCATCTTTGACCGTTAAGCACGGGTACGTTTTGCCGACGTCGAAAGGTTAACGTCCGTCCGACCCTCTCTTATCAGTCGATACATCGCTTTCCCGAAAATGCGTCTGGATTTCTCCCTCTCCCTTTCTCTTCCTTCTCTTCTCCCCCTCTTCCACCCCTGCCCCTCATCCTTCGCCGACTCCCCCTTCCCCCATCACCCTCTTTTGCTTTTTCTCCACTAATCCCCCCGTTTCTTCGGCCCCTCATCGTTTATCGCCTCCCCCTTCCTTTTCCTCACCTTCCTCCTCCCCCTATCCCTCCATGTAACTCTCCTCGTTAAGCCAAGTCCGAGAAACCGATCGGAATATCGTTGGAGACCAGTATGACGATGCCTACTGCAAAGTTTTACGCAGTTGCTGAAAAAGCCGAACAAGAGAGACGTAGTTACGTAGAAGGCTACGTTCTAATTATAATAGGACACATCATCCACATCCACACATCCACATCCATCCATCCGTCCATCCGTCCGTCCGACCGTTCGTCTGCCGTCCCCCCGTTTCTTTACGACCGAGTTGAACAACCCGACAGCTCCTCTCCCATTCATAATTACGCACAGCCTGTTCCAGGTACTATACATATACATACATACATGCGTGTCTGGGCACACCATTCGCGTACTTTCATACACACTTGCCGACAAAGGTTCAGAAACACCGTCGAATTGACACGAGCGATCATTAATATTTCAACAGAAATGTAAATATATCCCAACATTTTGTCGGACGACGCATATCGCAACCACGCGTATTCTCATTTTCCCACGTTTCAAAGGAACCTTCCTTCCCTAAAGACCCTCCTCCTATCGAGCGATATCCGGTTTCTATCGGAATCGGCACCGCTAAGATACGAACATTCGTCGATTATTTCTTGGAAAAATCGCTTAATGGTATTAGGAGGTTGCATTGAAAGCCGCTGTTTACGTAGATCCAACTGCGTATACTGTAGACAGTGAGAGCCCCGGTCGCATATTATGATGAATTCTTAAAACCACATGAAACAGTCACTGCCGAACGTTATTGCCAACAATTGAAGAAGCGTTTACACGATAATTTGATACAAAACCGACCATCAATTGCATCAAACCGCCGAAAAGTGATCCTCCTTCTCCACGACAATGCTTGGCCTCATGTTGCAGCAGCGGGGATTCGATCCCACGACCTACGGAGTGTGAAGCCAACGCTCTAACCACTAGACCAGCCCCGACCACCCGTGCCTCACGTTGCTAGAATCGTAAAAGATACACTGATGGAGTTCGAATGGGAGATTCTCCCTCACCCAGAGCCTACTCTCCAGACCTGGCCCCAAGCGATTGACATTTGTTCAGATCGATGCGACACGATTTGGAAGACACACATTTCCGTAATTATGAAGAAGAAGTTGAAAATTGGGTTGCCGAATGGATAAGCTCGAAAGTTCAACCGTTCTTTCGTCGTGGAATTCAACTTTTGCCAGAAAAGTGGGAAAAAGTGGTAGCTTTTGAGGGCAAATATTTCGACTGACACTTTTACATATTTTACTATTGAGATAAATGCTCAAAAAAAAAAACGAAAAAACAGCGGCTTTCAATGCAACCTCCTAATAAATTGCGCCGCGTCGCAGGTGCGTTACCGCGAATGTCACGGTTCCAACGATGCGACGCACGTGTAGGATGTGTAGCGGCGTTGAAAAACAGGCGCAGCGATAAAGCAACGGCGTGTCTGTTTTTCTCGGAAAATTGCGCTGCAACGAATCGCAGATATCAGCGGTAGATTAAAACGTGGGACGCGCGAGTTACTTATCGTTATCTGTCATTTCATTGATACCCACACCCGCGCACGAACGTGCGTGTGTATGTTCGCGCGCGAGAGTGAGTCAACAACAGCGGCTAGCGCGCATCGATTACGTTTTTTCCTCCTTCGAGCGTCACCCGTAGATTTCCAGTCAGCCGTATGCAGTTGCATCGTACCGTAGATCGAAGCGCACCTGAAGCGCCTGGGCTACGTGACTTCCGCAACGGAGGCGAGAGCTCGGGCTCGAATTTCAACCTGCGAGAAAATAAGGGGGCCAAATTTATCCGTGGATTTCCGAATCAGCGATTTTTTTCCGTTTTGCGAAATATGATAACGTCGAAAAAATTCTTGACAAACATGTTTTCCAAAAAAAAGAGGAATTTCGATATTTAAAAACTTGTATTTTTTTGGATAACATTTTTTTGTAAAAAAAAAAGGGAAATTCGCGGAAAAAAATTCTTATATTTTCAATAATATTTTATTATCATTTTATTCAAAAGTTGTTTGCAATTTTTGTAATTAGAAAAAATGCAAAAAAATATTTTTTATAAAAAAGGAAATTTGATAAATAAATTGTGATATTTTAAATAATGTTTAAATAGTTTTTTTTGGGAATTTAGGTCGCTCTTTTGGTAGTTGTAGCTCGAAGTCACGGCTTAAACCACTGATTTAAACTAAAATTAAGAAACATATGTACAACCCTCCTCTCCTCCCCAGGTTCGAAGCATATATTGACTCACCGTTTTCTTTGTTTTCTTCTTCCTTCGCCTTGTTGCGTATTCCTCTCACGTGGGGTCACAGAGAGATACTGGTAAATACGTATATACGTATTTTACGTTCGTTTTCCTCAACCGTCTGACGATTGCTCGTTCTTTGTCTTCGCTACCGTCCATTCGCGGTCATCCGTTCGGAGCGTTATGGAATTTGCCTTTACCGAAATAACAAAATCGATGATTCTTGAACTCGTGACGAACATTCGGTGTATTTCACGAGTGAATGCCGGTGACGCCACGTTGGTGTCCCAGAAAAAAAAAACTCGAGTAAACGCCCGGTGGCACCCCTGTGGTGTCGTATAAAAAAATGATCGAGCAAACGTCGGTGACACCACAGTGGTGTCCCGTAAAAAAAAACCATCGAGTAAACGCCGGTGGCACCAGGTTGGTGTCCCAGAAAAAAAAACTCGAGTAAACGCCCGGTGGCACCCCTGTGGTGTCGTATAAAAAATTATCGAGCAAACGCCGGTGACACCACAGTGGTGTCCCGTAAAAAAAAAAAAGAAAACCATCGAGTAAACGCCGGTGGCACCAGGTTGGTGTCCCAGAAAAAAAAAACTCGAGTAAACGTCCGGTGGCACCCCTGTGGTGTCGTACAAAAAAATTATCGAGCAAACGCCGGTGACACCACAGTGGTGTCCCGTAAAAAAAAAAAAAAAAAAAACCATCGAGTAAACGCCGGTGGCACCACAGTGGTGTCCCGTAAAAAACCCCATCGAGGAAACGCCGGTGGCACCACTGTGGTGTCCCGTAAAAAATCATCGCGTAAACGCCGGTGGCACCACAGTGGTGCCGTAAACAAACTTCTACCGGCACCAAACGAAGGAATCCCGATCGGACGCGCGCGGGAAGCGTAGCGTTCAATAAGAACTAGAATTAATTCCCATACAATTTTCCCATTTTTTTTTTTTAAATCGGGGTCTGACGGACCCCCCGTGCGTGCTTAATCGATCAACTTCCAAACGCGTCGATCGATCGCAACCGATTAATCTCTCAAGGTGTCGCTCCTTCTGTTTCAGGTGTCCCCGAACCGGCGCTGTCTGAACCAGCTCAACAGCTGATCGGAGTTCGAAGCGGCGGTGAACGGGGCCACTATTGCACCACCACCACCCCGCCGATCAAGTGATAGAGTGGTAATAACACCGGTATCATCATCATCATCATCATCATCGTCGTCATCATCATCGTCATTATCGTCATCACCCCCATCATCGCCATCGTCATCGTCGTCACCCCCATCATCGCCATCGTCATCCTTCCCGCGACCGCGAGAGGCGCCGACGCCGCTACCACCACCCCCATACTCACGGATTCCGGTGGCGATAGCGATAACGATAACGATAACGATAAAGGCGCTATCAGCGATAACACCGAGAGCCTCGTCGACGTCGCTATCGGCAAGATCGTCGCGTGGGAAACAAGAGCAACAGCGACAAAATAATACACAAGAGGAAAAGGAAGCCGTGGAGGAGGGGGAGGAGGGGGTGCAGGAGGTGGTGGTGGTGGTGGAGAAGAAGGTGGAAGGCAGACGGGGAGGAAGAGGAGCCTTTTTATTATGAATGTTGTTAACAACCATCGTTATTTTTACAAAGACAAGGACAAAACGTGAGGCAGAGGACGAGGTGGAGGAAGACGAAGACGAGGAGGAGGAGGAAGAAGAGGAGGAAGAAGAAGAAGAAGAGGAGGTGGAGGACTCGGTCGGGCTTAGCCGAGTTATGCGGTAGGAAAGTGCCTGCCTTTAGGGAACCCCAGCGACCCAGAGTTCGATCTCTCTTTCTCTCTCTCTCTCTCTCCAGCCCTTCCTCTCTCCAGCCCTTCCGCGAGAGCCAAGATTGGATCGCGGATCTTCCGTTTGGGGTCGGAGGAGAGCGGAGGAATCGCAGAGAATCGGGGAAGATCGGGGACCGCGTCGATCTCGTCGTTGAAAGGTGCGAAGACGGGGCTCGAGGAAGACAAGGCTCTCATCTCGTTGGTACCTTCAACCCCTTGGATACTTGTGGGACATCATGGTCAAAACTTTTCAGGCGTACCTGCCCTCCTGCCACCGCACTTATTCGTGCATTCACTGCCGCGCTCACCTCGCCAACCACGACGAACTCATCTCTAAGGTGAGCTCCCTGTGCGATGCGATGCGATGAGATCTGCAACAGGTGCAAGCACACGAACGCCAAGCACTTCCCCCGTCCCTACGCATCGCAGATGTTACCCATATGCAAGTTCCCTCGCTTTCCTTTCCTTTCCTTTCCTTTGTTTCGGTTTGAAAAGGAAAGGAAAGGACCGGATTTCAAGGAAATGCAATTTGAGAAGATGCAATTTGAAAGTAGAGCGAGTGCACTTTGGAAAAAAAAGTTAGCCGAAATGTAATCCAGCGTTGCCAGGCGTAGGGTAATTTCGGGAATGCAGCGTAGGCTTTCAAGTAACGGCGCGCTGTAGAAATTACCCTACGACTGGCAACGCTGGCTAGACCTTGTTACGAATTAACATTTTGCCGTTCGCGCTTCTGATCGGGATTAATCCGGTATAAATCTTTATGTACGACACCAACGTGGTACCACCGGCGCTTGCCCGATAATTTTCGCATGGCACCAACGCGGTGCCACCGGGACGGCATAGTGTTAATACAAAAATTGGTGTTTTCATTGAATTTTCCAGAAAAGAAATTATTATAATACATTTTCCGATTTTTCGGAAAAGAAATGCCAAAGATCGCATTAGCCCGTATGATAATTGTCGCCGATAACGAATAATTAACGATACGATATTCTGTAATTTTGCAGTCCTTCCAAGGCAGCCAGGGTCGTGCCTATCTATTTAATTCTGTGTAAGTAAGCGATAAAGCGATTTTCTCCTTATCCTTGTCTTTTTTAAATTTAGAAATTCAAATGAAAGGAAGTTTTAATTGTTATTGTCGGGAACCTAATTTTTTTGTCACCCCAAGGGAGAAGGAAATTATTATTTGGGTGCCTGACGATTACAATTTTTGCTCGATCGGGTGACCAACCCCGTTGCGATACTCTTTTAATTGGCATTCGTTTAGAAAGAAAAAAAATATAAAATTACATTTGAAAGAAAAAAGTTTTTTAAAAACGAAATTTCCTGAAATAATTGAAATTCTTATTTCAGGGTGAACGTCGGATGCGGTCCAGCCGAGGAACGAGTCTTACTGACCGGACTCCACGCTGTAGCCGACATATATTGCGAGTGTTGCAAAACTACCCTCGGATGGAAATACGTAAGAAAAGAAAATTGATTTTTTTTTTTTCGAAATTTTTTTCTCGCAAAATTTTGCAAATTATTGGGTTGGCAACTAAGTAATTGCCGATTTTTCAATGCAAATAAATGACAAAACCCGCAATTACTTAGTTGCCAACCCAATAGATTGAATTTCGTTGCTAGAGAATTCCAAAGGGTTAATTTATCAAATTTTTTTCCGAATTTTAATAAAAAATACAGATATTATTATTTATTATATTTAATTTTCGAAATTTTTAATTTCGATTTTTCCCTTGCAAGATTTCTGTGCAATTTTCATTCGTCGACAAAATTTCTTTAAATCGATCATATTTGAAAAAAAGAAACTATTAAAAATTTGGTTGGTAAAAGGAAATTTATATTGAAAAATAAAATTAAATATTGAAAAATAAGCCACGTGCAAGGTGTAATTTACAAAAAAAAAAGTTTTTAAACATAACATCGATAAAGAAAATAACCAAAAATAGGTCATTCCTCCCCCAAAAAAATGTTAAAGAGGCTTGAAAAAATCCTTAACCGAGAATTTTAATTTTTTCTTTTTTTTCTTTCAGGAACACGCTTTCGAATCCAGTCAAAAATACAAGGAGGGCAAATTCATAATAGAGCTTGCTCACATGATCAAGGAAAATGGATGGGAATGAGAATCGCTCTGATCCAACATAAGACAAACGTCCGCGTGCCTCTTCCTTGCGATAAATCAACTTGAATCCCTTAATTAAGGAAACCTCTGCCCCTTTCAACTTTTTGTTTGCCCTCTCGACACACGTTTATCGTTGCAGCGACAAAGCAACGAGCGTTCTTAAAGAAACGTTACTCCCGGTCCAGGAAAACAACAAAAAAAAAGCAAAAAAAAACCAACCAACAAGGGGGTACCCGTCTAAAAAGCGTCATTCAACGAAAGTCTGTGATTTCATTTGTGATTTATATAATGTTAGTAACGACGATTTTTTTTTGTTAAATGTTCGTTCCTTCTCCCCTTGAAAATGATGCTCTGCGTTTGCGATTTTCTTCAAATGCGTGTTTCTCGTAGCTTTTGTGTCTCAATTTTACCGTAACAATTATTGCTAAAGTGGAGAAGAAGGAGATAAAAAAAGAAAAAGAAAAAGAAAAAAGGAAAAGGAAGGAAGTCAGAAACGATGAAACGGTGCATGGATGAAGAGTCTCACTGACAATGGTGATAAGGGAAAGATGACGAAGGAGCGCGATAACATCTCCGTACGGGATAAGGGGTGCCCCCCTTTTATACAGGAAATCTGAGAATCGAAGCCGCGAGGAAAACGAATATCCGATGTCGAAGAGGAGGTACTTTTGCCGACGAGGGAGGAACGTCGATATTTATATATTTATATGGAAATACACATACGTGTGTATATTGTATATGTATATACTTGTCGTTGGATGAAAAGAGCGTGGGGCACCCCGAAGAAATATCGAAGCAAACAAAAAATTTATATTGACACGAGAAGGATTTAATTAAGTGTAGATAGATATATAGATATACATATATATATATATTCGCGTACGAGAGTATGTCGATAGAAATTAACGTAAATGTAATATTTTTGGAAACGACGATGCGGAGAAATGGGAAACGAGAGAGACAAGAAATGACGATCCAAAACCCCCCTTTTTGTTTTCTCTTCTTGCTCGAATGCCGCGAAATTGTCGAATGCAACGAAGAAGAGAAAAATAATGAGATAATATCAGGGCTTTGGCTTGACTTGGGTGCGTACCCCTCCAGGAAATTCACGGTCACGCATTACCGGGGGAAATATGAATTTAAAAAAAAATGGGAACCCCCTGTAGTTGGAAGTTTCTTTCAAGACGAATAAAGTGGCGAGCAAAGTTGGTAAATGATATATAAAAATTAAATTTTATGTATCAAAAATTAAATTCCTAAAGAATAATTTGTAAAAATTAGTTGCGGTATGTAAATTTTAATTTTTGGATTTATACATTTTTATTTGTTTGCGAGCTTTTTTGTTTATGGGGAAATGAAGAGTCTGAGAAATTTGAAAAGATTGATAATGCGCTCAAGGGCTTGGCAATTGCAATAATTCGTGCGTAACGAGAATGAAAAATTAAATGTTAAAAATTGGAACAGAAATATTATTTTTTTTGTTCTATAACGATATTTTTTTTTCCCTCGTGAATGTAATAATTCGGTACCGTGAATTTTCTGGAAAAATTGAGGAACCAAAAGGGTCAAGGGAAAGAAAGAAAGAAAGAATGAGCGGAAATAAGGGAAGAAACGAGTCAGGAGCAGTGCAAGTGTTATATTATAGTAAAAAATATTGTGCTGGATAATGATGACGACTGCCTGTCTCCCCCCTTCCATCCCTGCCGCGTCTATCATTGGAATTTCACTGCCGATATTCCTAATATATTAATAAACAAATAAAATAATAATAATAACGTTCGAGAATAATAACGACGAAAAATGTGTATATATAAATATATATTTATATATATTGAAATATATATATTATATATAATATATATATACACGAATCTGAACATTGTTAAATTCTTGTTTGTTTTCTCACACGGAATTCTGCAATTTTTTGGGAATTTCACAAAGTGTTGTGTGTCTTGTTTCGGTCGTTGCCGTAAAAAAAAAACGACGAAAATTTCAATAAGGACTCTAAGGAAATTTTCAATTTTCAGGTTCGTAAATGAAAAACAAAAAAAAAAGAAAAAGCAACAAGGAGGAATAAAGAGAAGTAAAGAATTTGTCGATGGAAAGAAAAGAAAGGAGTGATCGGTTGTACTTGTAAAAGAGGAACAGCAAAAATGGACAATTTCTTGATTTTTGGGAAAAATTTGTGAATCGATGGAAGTTCGAAAGGAAAGTGGTCCCAAAAAATTAAAATTTATTGGAAGTCGAGCTCCTCGGTCTGTCAAATCGATCGATCGACTCGAGGTCCGAAGTGTCCAAGTTTCAGATCGAATCGATTCCGATATGAAAATGGTTACAAATCTTTCCTTTCGCAGCATCCCCTCGGAGATTATTTATACTTTTATTTCCTAAAATGGTGTTTTCTTGCCCAGAAAAATATTTCCCAGTCAGCATTTGTCCATGAAACACGGATGGACCGTGTCACGATGGAATGGATTCAGAAAATTTGCTGTTTCTCTTACAATCACTCCTTTTTTCCCCAATATTTTTGCTTTTTTTTCTCCATGAAATTCGAGATCGACCGTGGGTATTTGTTACATTAATTATTGTATGCATATATTTTGATGCAATTTATTTTTTACATATATACATATATATATGCACACCGACAAAATCGCACAACCTTTCAATTCTTTTTCTGGATTTCTTTTTTCCCTCCTCTAGGAAGATCATTAAAGCGATGGTGTCTATATATATCTATACATATATATGTACAATAATTAATAAACAATAAATATAGACACAGGCCGATAAGATGTAAAGCGTTTTTTGGGGAAAGATGGAAACCCAAAAAAAAAAAAGAAAAAAAAAGAAATTTGGTAGCCGATAGTTTTCTTTGCGCCTAGGGGAAGAAAAAAGCGAGAAAAATTGACGTTGCAAAAAAAAGAAGGAAAACATTAAAAGTAAAGTAAAGGGATGAAAAAAAAAAAAAAAAAAAATTATCGAAGCCTATAATAATGTCATTACGTAATAATACTATAGGGCACTCATGGATATAAGGTTTAAGGACTCGTTTTAACTGATTAAAAAACAAACAAACAAAAACAAACAAACATTGCGAATGAATCATCGTACGTGTGAATGAATGGGAAGACAAACGCGTGTCTTGAATTAATTGTCATTCGAGAAACGAATGACGCTGAAACTTGTAAATAAGTTACGTTCTCTCACTATATGCCTGCCAAAACTATGTCTGTGTTGTTCGCCAGTTGACACTATACATTGTAATTAACTACTACTGTTAATACTAATTATTACTATTATTATTAGTATCATTGCAACAACAACAACAACAAAAATTACAACAAACAACAACAACAACAACGTGAAACAATCATCGTGTGTGATTTTGTGAAATGACTAGACTACTGTGCATCTGTTCTTTTTGTTGCAAATGTCACAAAATAGGAATTCAAAAACGGAAGGGAGAAAAAAGGATACGGACTTTTTTTTCTTCCACTTGTACTTCTACCACACGAACTGTTACTGCGATTGCTACTATTACCACCACCACAACTACTACTACTATTACTACTATTACTATGACTACTACTTCTTCTCGGCTCTGCAGGGTGTTATAATAGTGTGATTGGAAATATTTTTTCTAACAAACTAGAAATCGATTTGAAATCAACAACAACAACAACAACAACAAAATGAAGAAATCGCTCCTAAGGAGACAAACTTTCGATTTGTCCCGGTTTTACTTAATTCTGTAACGAAAAATGGTTCTTTTTTTTTTGTTAGTACCGGTATGCGCAGAGGGATGCTTTTGGGGGGATGAAATTCGTTGAAAATGAGCAAAAGAGTAGGAAAATATTTTTCCTTTTTTTTTTGTTAGAAAGGAAAATGAAAATTCAAAGGATGTGAGTCCATAAAAAAAGGGAGTTTTGGTCCCAAAGAAGCGCAGAGCCGTAAAGATGTTCAATTTTCGTTGAAATAATACGCTTTGGTGTATATACATAGAAAAAGACGGTTTTGAGAAATTGAACTTAAATTGAAAAAAAGTTGAAATTGCAAAATAAAAAGGGTATTTTTGTGGAAGGCTCGATTTTAAGTGAAAGACTTAATTTTATAAGATATTTTTTTGGAAAACTAATAAAAACTTAGGTTTGTTATGGAACAAATAATAAATCCCATTAAAAAGCAAGACATTGGTTAAATCTTAAAGTACAAAATACTGGAATTATTAAGAAAAATGATTATTATCAAAAATTCGACATATTTCAATTTTTAAGCGTTATTGGGGCCAAAACATCCCATAAATATCAATAATATTTATGGGAACCCCTATGGGTTCCCATAAATTTCCCATGTCCTGAAAATTTCATCCACTGGGAGAAAATAAATGAAAAAGAAATATTGAAAATTTGAAAATATTGCAAATGATAATAATAATAATAATAAATAGTAATTACGTAACGTACGAATTTTTAGTAACGCTAAAAGCATCTCTCTGTGTGCGTACATGTATGTATATAATTATTAGGATCCAACGCGAGTGTGGCTTCTGAGATTTTTTTTTTTCGAAAGCCCGCTCTCCCGTTGGATCGCAAAGTCAAATTTCGATGCAAAAGCGAAATTCGCGATGGTCGTTACTTTGCCGTGCTTTGCTTTGTTTTTGCTGTTACATTACGAGTACGATAGAATTGTAGCAAAAAGACGTAATTTTGTTGACTACAGGTAATAGGCGAAGACCGTAAGGGGAATATAAGACAGAAACGTTATTTTGAGAGATTGCAAAGGATCACAGTAGAAAAAGAAGAGTGTAATTTTTACTATATTTTCTGGTAAATGGAAGATATATAAGAGTATTTCTAAGAAGCTGATATTTATTACTGTAAGACAAAGGAATTTTTTACTGCGTAATATAGCGAAAAAAGGATGAACATGTAAGGAGGCTGTAATATCTTTCTTTTTTTGCCGCCCCAAAATCGCAAACCACGGAAACCAATTAATCGAGAGAGGGGGGGAAAGGGAAAAAACTGCAATTCCTTCATCTTTTCAGTCGAGTTCTATTTGATTCGAATATCCGAGGTAAAAGAAAAAAAAAGTTAGTGGATCTAAATAGACTCACACAGTCCCACACACACACATACACAGAGTGAGACATTCGAATTCTGAAATCCAAGTTTTTTCGCAGACGAAGGATAGAAAAAAAAATCTAATTTTCCGCTTTTGTTTGTAAGAAACAAAAAACACGGTAATTGATTTTTGTTCATTAGAAATTTAAAAAATTAATGTTTTCCCGATCTGCGATTTAAAAAAATGCAGTTTTGTCTGTTTTCAAATCGAAGAAATTTTCATCGATTTTGAAAATGCGTTGATTTTCAAATCCTCGAATGTCTCAATTCCAATGCACCTATGTGTGTGTGTGCACGTATACATATATATCGCAAAAGGAACGGAAGCAGTTTTCCAGCGAAATGGAATTTCCGGTAATTCCGCAAAAAAAAAATGGAAATTCCAGTAATTTCGCAAAAAATGGAAATCCAGTAATTTCGCAAAAAAAAAAAAATGGAAATTCTGGTAATTTCGTAGAACGAATTTCGCTGCAAAACTGGTTCCCTACCCGCGGTAAAGACTCGGATGAGACAAATAAATATCGCTCTTTGTGTTATTCAATGACCGTCGAGTGAATGTTTTAACTAATTGCCAGGCCTAAAAAAAAAATTTCTCTCACGCTGTCTTGCAAATAACCAAAAAAAAAGAGTACTTTTTATATGAATAATGTGTATTAAAGAACGGAAAAGAAAACTTTTCTCCTTTAATCATCCCGCTTGTAATTATTTGCCCTATAATCGTCGTTCTTTTGTCCCTTAGAGGAATAATTTTACGTGGATACCCCCAAAAAAAAGTATATGTTGGAACCTCACCAAGGATGAATTTTCAAGGGACGAGCTTTTGGAAGCAAGATGACATGGAACCGGTATTTTCTTTCCTCCAAAAGGCTCCTGGATTTGTACATGCTCTTTTTCGACTCTCATTGACTTCCATGTGCGGAACGTGATAATCCGCTTTTCTCTATTTGTTTCCAACTCTTCTTACATAATAATACTTCCTTTTTCCTTTCACGCAAATAATCGTGAAAAAAAATCACATGAAAAGGAGTGACGTTTTTTTCTTGAACCAACCGAAACGTTACAAAAAACCGGTATGCGAGGTTTCCATGTGGATTCCAGGGTGAAATATTTTTTTTTAACAGCTACCCAACTCTTCTTGCAGCTCCTTGACTAATTTAGCAAGAAACTTCAGTCGTGTTTTGTTCAAATCGCACCGGTCGGTGAGGCTTATCACCAAAGGCCTGGTGACGACGTCCGTTATATGCGCCAACGCTCTGATTTCCACTGAAAAACCGGAAAACAAAAATGTTAATTTTCGCTATAGAAATTTTTTTTTTAAACAGGCCTATCTAAAAAAAATATTTTTTTAATCATATTTTTTACGTTCGCTAGGCGTAAATAAAGATTTCGAATTTTCATTGACGTAGAAGAAAGATTGAAAAAATAGAATCTCCCAAGATTTCGTAAAAAAACAGGTCCCTTTTTGATTTTTCCTTGGAAACACAGAATTAATGTAAAAAATAATCGAGAAAAAGGCCTATTTTGAAGTCGTCGGACGTATCAATATCGTAGCTGTTATTACCGGCCGTATTTTGGATGGACTCTAAAATATCCGGATGAGGGCTACACATTTGCGCCATTTCCTCCTCTTCCTTAATCAAGATTTTTGGTAGATTCAACATCGTCTGCAAAAAATAAATTGAATGCAATGAAATTTTCGCGAAAGCTTCCAGAGATTTCCGCGAATAACAAAAATTTGAGAATTTCTATTTCAGGTAATTTTGAAATTTCGAGCAACTTATCTCTAAAAATTATGCAGAATTTTTTCACAAAAGTATCACAATGCTTGAAAGTTCTACGATTTTCGTTTTCCTTATTAACCCTCAGGCGACCAGGTGAAACGCAGAAACATATGTGGCCAAGTGGGGTTCGCGCGGACCCCACACATTTTTTTACAGAAATCGATCGAATTGATGTCAAGAATTCCATTTTTAGATAAATTTTAAGGGAAGTAAAGTATTTTTTATTGAAAAAGATAATTTGTCTGTTTTTTTTGAAGCATTTATTTGCAAATTATTGGCGAAAAATCGCATTAAACGCGCTCCGGGGTCCGGTTGAACCCCACCTCGTCGCTCTGGGGTTAATTGACTTTTGCTAATAAAATACTTACTTTAAAACACATGGGTGTGGAATTTTTCGTGGGAACGATTTTCAGCGGTATTTCCGTGGCTTCACCGCGTAAAGATTGAAAACAGGTGACAAGTATCTCCTGCTCCTGTAAGAATAGAGGCACCTTTTGGACTACTAATAGACAGAATTTCTGAAAAAAGCTAAACACCGAGTATCCGTGATTCTCCCTTCCTATAAATTCAACGATCGAATTATTACGAATGCGGTGAAAATAATTCTACAAGATTACACGAGTCCGAAAGCCGGTCTCCCAGTGATCAAATGCACGGAATACCTTTGTTTCTTTGTCTTGAGAAAATACGGAGAATATCAAACCGACGAAACCAGGGTCCATTGTTTGATACGTCGCCTGTGTCCTCACATCTGAAAGACGTAATAAATGTTTTTTTTTTAAAAAGGAAGTTTGCGACACGAATTTGATGCGATGCCACAATTGCATTGTGCTCGAGTTTATATAAATTTCATCGACACGGGTAAGAAAATGTTTTCAGGAAAATGTGAAACCGAACAGTTACGTAAACCAAGATACGACAAAATCGAATTGGTTCGATTCGAAGGTTCGAGTAACAAAAAGGTACGTAACTAATCGAGAGTCTCGAGGCAAGCTTCTCGAATAAAAAGATTTATATATAATCTAAGAAAACATTTCCAATCGAATCGCTTCTTGGATACACGTGTATGCACGTCACGAAAGAAACGGTGCATGACTTTTTTTGCGCATATACGAGTCGCTGATAGCGAAGAAGACAAAAGCGGGATCGTCACGAGATTTATTAGTGTCGACGACTAGACTGTGCGACTTTAAAGTAAAAAATCATGATTTACCAACATGGGATGGCCACACCGTAATGTGCGGGTGCGAATGGTACCATCCGAGTACTCGCATGGGTCTTCCCAATTCCGAGGTCAATCGCTCCGCCTCTAAACTCGCGTACAGTAACTGTTCGCTGGATATTTCCACCCTGTCTTTCTTCTTATCGGAACGTTGCATGATCTGTAGCGCGGATATTTTCGCGACTCCGTCCACCAGCTGCCAAGTTTGAAAATTGCTCTTATAGCGACGACTTTAGCTCGAAACCAAGTAGCCATTAATAGTTGCGATAACATTAATAAAAATACCAATATATCTATTGTAAATTTTGTTGGTCCAATAACAATAATAATAATAATATTAATAGTGGTAGCAGTAGCAGCGAATAAGTAAATAATATTTGACCCATTTATTTGGAAAGTGGGCTAAGTGCAATTTTTTTAAATTTCGCAAAATGTTTTTTATGACAATTAACTTCAAGGGACTCATGTTTACTGCGGTTGAGAACAAAAAATTCACAAATAGACTTGGGCCACTTTCAAAATAAACGGCTCACTTAGACAATAAAGGGTAAAATCCCTAATCTGCCTTTCTCCTTCTCATCCTCCCCCCCTTTTTTCTAAATGAATAAATAAATGTTTCGGTAGAACCCAGTTTTTCATGTCATAACCGGGCACACGCTAGTAATGTGACACGTATACCCGGGGGAACCCCACGGCAATTATTGCCACTTACGTTTCCAATCAGAAGACCCATAACCTCAAAATTCTCCGTGGACAATGCATGGTTCAGACAGGCCATGTAAACATCGCCCTCCAGCTCCACTTTCGCTAATGCACTCTCTGACATATCTTCCAGGGATTTCTTTTTGATTGTTTCTCCAGTATTCTTGCTACTCAAAACACGGGGCTTTACCGGACGGGTAATTATGACAGCGCGAAACGAGCATTGACACTCGATTAGACGACAACGCGTTGGGTCAGTGTCAGTGTCAGTCACGATCCACCTACACGATTGTAAACAAACGGACGCATACTCACATGGCTCGAAGCCATGGATGTGGCATATGCGAATAGATGGGAGTGTTCGATTGGCACATACATATACAACTGTGGCCAATTGCGATTGGCTTTTAATTCGCGCAAGCGTTAGAAAAAACAAAGCACATGGAGGCTCTCGTTGGTCGCATATTAGCATTTATCATTCAGTTTGCTTGAGATTGAGAAAGATTTGCAAGAGATTGATCGATCAATCGATTTATTTGAGTAATGCCCTAATGGCCCATAAGCGCAATATCGCGTGAACCAAGTAAATACAATTGTAATAAAATGGAATCTCACAAATGGGGGGGGGGTCCCACCATCTAGTGACCAAATTTATCGAATAATATTTGAATTATTGAGAAAAGGGTCTACCTAATATCAATCCATCTTATACCCAAAATGGCGGCATTTGCGCGCGCTTTCCGTTGTCTCTGATTTGCCGAGTTCATAGGCACGCCGCCATTTTGGATACCACCGCTCGAGTCCTTTTGCTGCACAATGAGAGCGAAATGTAATATATATATATATATATATATATACGCGAAAGATGGATAGTTGGAACTAGTGCCGTTGGATGGCGTCGTTATTTAAAATGCCTCGAAAGCGTTGGCCCCTTTTTCTACAATACCTACGTAATAATCAGGAAATCAATATTTATATACATAGGCATCCATGTGTCAAGCAATTTCTTCACCGGCAAGAATCTGCATGTTAATTCGCGTATTTGTTCGCGTGTGTATATTTAATTAATCGTTCGCGTTTAATCAGATAAGTGGCGTAATTAATTCGAAAATCGCCGACAAACAATCGGATCTTGGACTCTAGTAAATCAATCGCGTGTCAAGAAACTGGAGTAACAGGTAAGACGGTGGTTTATCTATTGTGAGGACTACGAGGTGGGGCAAAATGGGGTACCGGCGTAACCGACCAATTTCCGGATGACCTTAAAACACGTGGTTTTTCAACCTATCGGGGGCCTCGCCTTTTTTTCATAATCCTGCGGGTTTTTTGCACATTTTGCACGAGGGTTGCAATTTTCAATAACCCTGCAAGAAATTTCTCGAATTTTAGGTTTCCTCATCCTGCGGGATCCTAGCTCGAGTCTGCGCATTTTATCGATTTTTCGAGAGTTTCACTGGAGTTTTGCTTTTTTTTTCCTAATTCCATGCGAGTCTTTTGTTTATTTTTCGTAAATTTCCGCAATTTTGCGAGAATTTCGCTAAAATTTGGCAAATTTCAATAATTCAGCGAGAATCTCTCGCACCCGCGTCATAATCTGGAAGAAAGGACTCTGGGGGACAGACGCAACTTTGATACCGTCAGTGGGAGTGGGGAGTTTAAAAAAAAAACGAGTAAACAGATACAACAATATTCATGATTGTTGTTAGTTTCGTGTTGGAAACTGCTGCCGCTAAGATAATTAATTCTATGTTTACATTCTCCGGTTATTTTTAAACATTTTTCATCTTTTTGTTTTGCCGTAGCGTGAGAATGAAACATCGTATCCTTTCATTCGAAAAAAAAGCAGTTAAATGTGAACCGTTCGGCTAAAATATCGACGCGAACTTTGTTCGGTACAAGTTTAGACCCGCTATTGGGTACTTTGTCATACTGTTGTTCTGCCGTTGCAGCAGCTACCAAAACAGAGCCGCGTCTTCCGTGCTCGGTAAATTAGGCATCCGCCTTCACCTACCGAGCTATTTTTCAACCGTCCTCTCGACTAAGGTCATTCATCCTACGACGCACTGGTCACCTGTTGTTTTCAACCAAATACCGATCAAATTTCAAAAATTCAAAATAATTCTATCTACACGCGTAACGAGCGAACATGATGGCCGCGTAACGCATTTATCCCTTGTCGGGAATCATAATATCCAATCACAATCCTGGTAGTGGACGTTGTAACATCGACGATGACGATAATCACAATAATAACGACAATAACAACAACGGTTCTAGAATTATTCGAATTATTCGATCGTCATTATACGTAATTTAACGGCAAACATCGTATTCTTACTCCTGTTTCTTATTCATAGGACGAAGCGGTGTGTTAATTGGCTATTATGCCGCGTGGGTGGCCTCACTATAAATAGACACATCATATCGAAATAAAGACACGCGCGTTTTTTCGTCGAATTGATGCGAAATGGGAGGCGGTGTGTGGTATCGTTACGCTATGGCGTGGAATCGGCAAAGTGTATATAGTTGTACGACTCGGCGTGACCTCCCTGAAGTTAGCCGCGCCGAATGAACTTTTTCAGTTTTGCCCTTTGGCCATCGTATGCCGATTGTTGCGCCGATCGAAACGTTCGTTGGCCTGATATTGCTTGGGCCAACCGGTACTTTGCGACTAATTGCGCTCGTACGAGCCTCAATGACGCGTAATCGTTCTTTGGACGCGCATTTATTTATCAATTGGAACATTTGTTGGGACCGTGATCTCGTTCCAAATAAATGAAAAAAAAAAAAAACAACTTTGTTTGCAGTGGGAGGGTAGACGAGGACACGAAACCAGCCGTACCCTAGCCAAATTATTGAATGTCGATTGTTGGACATTGTTAGTATCGAATCCGGGTTCAACGAACGTGTACGATTAAGACTAGATCCATTCAAATACTGCTCGCGATGTATTTTGCCATCGAGAAGCCGCCATTTTGAGGACAAACTACCACATGTCGATGAAATCTGTATTAAATGGAATTTCTTAAAAAATACCAGTTGGTGCTTCGCTGAGACCAAAAGTCGTTTTTGATTTTCTAAAGAACCGTTGTCGCAAACGATTGTCAAAAGTCGAAGTTGAAAGTTCCTCCGGTCCGGAGCTACCTTCGCAGAGGTTTCGGCATGGCACGAGATGGAATGGAATGGAATGGAGCAAAGTTACTTCGACTTTAGAGTCGAAGTACCCTAACATGAGTTGACGGTGGAGGTGGTGCCGATGGTGGTGGTGGTGGTGGGTATTGTGTTTCTCCGGCATGTATGTACGTAAGGTCACGTGACACGGGATGGATTTGCGTCAATGGTGACCTCCGACAATCGCTCGCTCGCCTCTACATCCACCACGTTCTTGTGCATGCTTATTCATAAGAACGCGTTGGAAATGGGTACACATGCGTGTATATAGACGTTAGGCGCGTGTGTATGCACAAGAGAAAGACTCTATGTGTGTGTATGTGTAGAGTATCCAGGAGGCCTTTATAACGAAACAAGGGGGAGAGAAAGAGAGAGAGAGAGATGCACAACACCGAGCAGGACACACACACATATACACACACACACACAACTTACGTACATATGTCCCCTCGTCGGCCGTAATTATTATAGGAACGCTTATTACAGTGGTGGTGTTTCTTTCCTAAAGCTATATATTAACGAGGCTAAGAGGCGTGCCTTTATGGCCCTCTTTCGATAAACTCTGCATTTTGCATACATGCATATATAAAAACACAAAATCACCGCACGACCACTAACATCTTCTTACGAACCTTATTATACTTCTGATGATGCTGCTACTTGTTATTCCTCATCTCCGACGCCCGCATCCTTCGAGCCACTCGACGATGACAATTTCAGCGGCGCTTCGCGTGTCCTGCGAAATCCAAGCTCGCGATGTTTATGCGTAAACACTTGTTACGGGTTAGACAGCCGTTGTGTAAACGAATTATTGTCGTAGATCTCCGTGTTCCGGTTGGATCTATTTATACCCATTCGAACCTTATGCAATCCTGCGCTATCTTTGTTATGCGGTATTACGCTACCTTCGTTCCCGTCCTGCCTCGCGGGCGAGCATATCCTGGTAGATCCGCCATTAGAGGGTCCCGCCATTAGAGGATCCCGCCATTAGCGATTGGGTGCCGAACAAACATTTTTAGCGCCCAGGCAGGAATTATAGAATTTCTAGTTGCACCGTTGACCAATTACGAATTAATTCGAGATTGCACTTGCCTTTATCTATTTCACAATTATACGAATCACTTGCTCGGTGATATTAGATAGTTTCCATGTAAAATTTCCGGTCGACCATGAGCCAACATGGCGGACACCGCGTCGAATTCGCGCGACTCCCTATTCACGCCGCGTGGGTCGCAGCGGTATATAATTACCGCATTTGTCGCAACCGGTGCGACCTGAACGAAAAAATTGGAACGTCAATACAATAATTGAATGAAAATTACTTGGGTCTCGCTTAGAATTAGAGGTTATGTCTATTTAATTAGATCCATTGCACAAACGTCGTCTAACGACATTCTGCGGTTCGGGGAAAGGGATTTTACATCGACTCGATTGTTATATTAACCCTTAGGGGTCACACGTTCTAAAAATAACGTACCGGTCACACGGGGTCAGAATGACCCCATCTATGTTTAAACAATTGCAGCGTTACCAATATCATTTCGAACGACTCATAAAAATTCAGGATATTACTTTGAACCTTTTAGAGTGGGAATATCATGGCAAAAAAATTTTATCAAAATTTTAAAATGGCGGAAAAAAAATCAGGAAGGAGGCAATGCCATGTAATGTTACGCAACAATCTAAAATTGCTTGGGGTCAATTTGACCCCTAATGACCTCTTAGGGTTAATGAAATAATATCGTTGTGATACTTTAATAAATTTGCAAATTCGTTTCGAGTATTTCTATTGAACCGCAATAGTACGGGCGCTGTTGCGCGTTACCGACGCACGGCGGACGTATTTTTGCGACTTGGACGGATATTTCCATCCGCCATGTTATCGTTGGTAGCGTTACTGGAAGCTTTTGAAGGATTTTGTTGTACGGGAGCAGCCATACTTACTCGCAGGCGATACCAAACGCGGAATTAAAGATGATTTAGGATGATTTGCCTTAGTTTGTCTACATCTTTAGTACAAGTATACTAACAATTAGGTCGTTTTCAGTGGAATATCACCGGGGAGATGAAATGGCACGTATTCCTTACGTCTTATCTCCGGTATTGACTTTATTTCTTGATTCACATGTAAACGTTTCAGTATCAGCACATACCAATATTCCTTTTTTTTTGTACTACGGGTACCTAAGAGTCGTCGATTTTTCTTCAAAATGGGTGTTTTCCGCTGAAACAATTAATTACCCGGAGATTCTATTTACATTTCTTAACGAAAAAATTTGTACACACTATTCGAATATGTATCAAAATATTTTAAAAAGTTCGATGGAATTAATTATTTTTTTCTATCCTACAAAAATTCCCCAAAAAAACGTTTTTTTTTTAAGGCCTCCTGCAACAATAGTTAGAGTTACTATAAATTTTTTTTTCCTGAACACCAAATTACTAATTACGTCCAAATTAAATGTAAATAAGAAATAAATATAAACCACGTCCACGGGCTACTGACATTGACTGCCGGGGCAGTGAGTATTAGCCTCAAGCTCGCGTGCAGTGGAAACTCGCCTTTATTATCGACTAGCTTTTCATTATTTTTCGTTTGCTATATCAAATTTTAATTTCGCGCGAAAAATATCCGCCGGGAGTGGGCGTTGCCAATGTCAAAAGACTCGAAAGAAAAATTTTAAACGGTTTGAGCTGACAAAAGGTTTGGAATTGCTTATGTAAATTTCTTTAATTACAATCAATGTAATTTATTCTGTTTAGTAAATAAATAAATAAATTAACAAATTAATAAATGAATAAACAAAGAAAATAATTATTACATTCGTACATTGATAAAAAAATAATAAATAAATAAATAAACAAATAAGTAAATTAGTAAATAAATGAATAAATAAAAAATTAATGCTGAAACCAAATGAAAATTTCCCTGAACGATTGCAAGTCATTTGCTTATCCGTTGCCTGCAACGTTGCAAAACCCGTAGGATCGTTTTATCTTAGAAACGTGTGGCTCTGATGGGAAATTTGACGCCAGGTCGGATATGACACCTCCGAGAACGCGAGAAGACATTGACGTACGCGTAAATGGGGAAATATACCGTGAAAGTTCCTATACCGCGTTACTAAAAACGTTCTTTAAATATCACTGGAAAGCTCAAATTGTTTGGTCACACAAACAAAGGGAATGGAGACTTATTCTTGTTTTTCGCAAAAAAAACTCGTGTTTGCCTTTTTTCTTATTTTTATCGAACCGATGATAATTCGCAAGGAGCTGGTTCTCGTCGAAAAACACGCGAACTCGAGGGCGAAAAGTGTGTGCGTCTTTGATCAGACGCGATCCCGACCCACTCCCAAATTGTCAAATTGGTATCGCATTTTTTATACCCAATTATTAGGTTGGTGCATAATTAACGACGATTATTTTGGCGTGTATCGTGCAGATAAATCGTCGTTAATTATGCACCAACCGAGAATTTAGACCAATTTGGATCTACCCGAAATAAAATAGAATTGGTATCGCATTTTGGAACTAATTATGCACCAACCGAGAATTTAGACTAATTTGGATCTACCCGAAATAAAATCGAATTAGTATCGCATTTTGGAACTAATTATGCACCAACCGAGAATTTATACTAATTTGGATCTACCCGAAATAAAATCGAATTAGTATCGCATTTTGGAACTAATTATGCACCAACCGAGAATTTAGACTAATTTGGATCTACTGGAAATAGAATCAAATTAATAGGTAATATAATTAGATTCAATTAGTACTATATTAGACTCAATAATTAATATATCATTGAATTTAATTAAGTCCAGTCTTAATTAGTATCCAATTTGATTTCATTACTCAGATCCAATTTGATCTCCTTTGTCTATTAATTCAAATTAAATTTCATTTCAAACTGCAAAAGTGTAAATTTCAAGGAAATTGCACCTAGTGTAAATTACGACAGGCTGACAATGAGTTTATTTGTTACCGTGAATTTCGAAAAATTGAACAATGTTTTGCATTTGACGACTACGTATTTCGTATTGTTTACACGTAGTCGTTGATATCTTCGCGTATCCTGTGTGTCTTTGCGTTGCAAAATTATAAGCCACGTGTGCTCTGCTACCTTCTTCCTTCTTGCAATCGCTACTTTTATCGCTCCAGAAACACAACTGGCTGGTTCGTGACAAGATGACTAACCAAGTCGTGCAGCTGAAAGTGCATGTATTTAAAAAAAAAAACGACAGCACTGAAATTTTAACATTGCAGCATTGTTTTGCAAAAACAGGGAAACCTAAACATTTTCAATGACGCTAAAAATTTGTGAAATTGCAGCGGTATTTTACGAAAATAGGGAAACCCGAATATTTTCGGTGGCACTGAAATTTTGACATTGCAGCAGTATTTAACAAAAATAGGGAAACTCGAAGATTTTCGATGACACTGCAGTTTTTTGAAATTGCAATAGTATTTTGCAAAAACAAGGAAACCCGAACATTTTCAATGACACTGACATTTTTTGAAATTGCAACCGTCTTTTGCAAAAATAAGGAAACTCGAATATTTACGATGGCACTGAAATTTTTTGAAATTGCAACAGTATTTTGCAAAAAACAAGGAAACCCGAATATTTTCGATGGCGCTGAAATTTTTTGAAATTGGAACAGTATTTTGCAAAAACAAGGAAACCCAAATATTTTCGATGGCACTGAAATTTTGACATTGCAGTAGTATTTTGCAAAAATAAGGAAATTCGAAGAGTTTCGATGACACTGCAATTTTTGAAATTGCAATAGTATTTTGCAAAAACAAGGAACCCCGAACATTTTCAATGACACTGACATTTTTTGAAATTGCAACCGTCTTTTGCAAAAACAAGGAAACTCGAATATTTACGATGGCACTGAAATTTTTTGAAATTGCAACAGTATTTTGCAAAAAACAAGGAAACCCGAATATTTTCGATGGCACTGAAATTTTTTGAAATTGCAACAGTCTTTTGCAAAAAATAAGGAAACCCGAATATTTTTAATAGCACTAAAATTTTTTGAAATCGCGACAGTATTTTGCAAAAACCGAAAAATCCGAATATTTTCAATGGCACTGAAATTTTGCTATTGCAGCAATTGCAAGAAATTTACAAACTTTTCAGTTCACTTCGTCTACTCGAAGGGAATACCAATGAGATGTAATTCGACAATACTCATTCTCTAATTAATTATGCCTCGTAATTAAATGTATAACAAATTAAATGTAACCGATAAAGTTTTCTGGCGGCAAAGCGACGCTCTAGGTGCCAAATTGGGGCCATTAGAAGTAACGCGAGTACCTGCGAAGGAAAAGACACGAGACTCGCGGGGCAAAAGGAACGAAATTCGCCAAATTGGAATTATGCGAGTCTCCATCGACGTCTTGCATTTTCGCAACAGTGGTTGCCTGCAACTCGATACCCTTTGTCTCGCGATTATTCGCAAATCAGCTTTTTTCCGTCTCCGCTGCTTTCCTTTTCGCGCAATGTTCGCCACCTAATGTCTGCCTTTGGGTTTTCACGCGTGTATGACATAACGTCGAAACCGAGCGAACGAGCGACTGACCACTCCGACGTAAATGCAGCAATGTGAATTCTAAGCACGTAGACATTTGCCCTAAACGTATGCTTTTACGTATCTTTTATGCATACATAGATCAAGGAGGTAGTGCACGGCTTTCATACCTTTCACGCGAGTACGTGGTGATTCAATAAAATCATGAGATAGGAAGAGCCAAAACATGCGTAGAGTGGAATCTGGGTAGCGCTGATAACGATACACTGATGTAACCGAAATTTGACGTTGCGATAGTCGGAATCGTGGTAGGAAACAGTAGCAGTCGCAGTAACAGAAAGTTGATGTTGTAACACGGAGAGCCTGTCTTTTTTTTTTTCATTTTTTTTTTCATGGGTTTTTAGACGACGCGAAGTTCGATATTACGTGGAATTTCGAAAGTCGCGTCCACTCTTTGACTAATCGAAGTATGAATTCGCTCCAAAGATATTCCAGGACTCTCTCTCTTTTTGGCAACAGAAGCTGGTTTCTGGAAAAATGTACCCACGTTGTTCCTTTTGTTGGAAAATTTAATTGAAGTTCCGGGTTATGATCGATTTCAAGCTGAAGCTTTGGTTTTTCGAAATTTGTGGATTTCGAAAAACGCGCTAATTGAACGTAATCGAAAACGCAAAGCAAGAATATGGGATTATAATTAAAACAGATTTTCTTGATTAGCACCACATTTTTAACAGGCGCATAATTGCACTACCGAGCACCTCCCGTATATGGATTTAACAAAAACAAAAAAAGGATTTAATGAAACTTCGAAAATAATTGTAAATTCAAATCCTAAAAGGTGTCTTTTGACACCTTTGGTAGAAATATAGAAAAATAGTGGATGGAAATAACTGAAGCTTCAGAGGATCAATCCGATTAGAGTTAGAATGGATTTGGACTCGCCTCGACTCGAATGGAATGGAAGAGAATCAGTAGGAACTGAGTTCTCATGAAATCGAAAATGAGGATCTTTATATTATTAGTGTAAATAAATAGGAACACGCTTATGAATGGAAACGAAGACAGTTAATCTGGTCGCAGCCAATTGGAATCGAAGAGGATCGATCCGATTAGAATTGGAATGAACTTGGACTCGACTCGACTCGATTGGAATGGAAGAGAATCAGTAGGAACTGAGTTCCTATGGAATTGAAAATCCGGATGTTTATATTATTAATGTAAATAAATAGGAACACACTTATAAATGGAGTCAAAGAAAGTGAATCTGGTCGCAGCCAATTGGAATCGAAGAGGATCGATCCGATTAGAATTGAAATGAACTTGGACTCGACTCGACTCGATTGGAATGGAAGAGAATCAGTAGGAACTGAGTTCTTATGGAATCGAAGAGCAGGATCTTTATATTATTAATGTGAATAAATAGGAACACGCTTATAAATAGAGACAAAGAAAGTCAATCCGGTCGCAGGCAATCGGAATCGAAGAGGATCGATCCGATTAGAATCGGAATGGACTTGGACTCGACTCGACTCGACTCGAATGGAACAGAATCAGTAGTTCCAGTGCAGGTAAATCAACTTTCTGGTGGATTCGCTCCAACCGGTACCGCGTTGGGCCTGTGAGTCTAACGCTTCCTTTCTCTTGTCACTGATGATAATAAAAATGAAGATCTACGTGATTTTGGTAGCTGAAGGATCTGAAAGAGAGTGTGAAGGTGACAGAGGGAAAAAAGAAAGGTGTGCCGGAAACGCGTAGACGTAAACTCGAATGACGTCTTTCCTTAACTCATAAATGGGTTGTTGGCTGGTGCGAACGCGATGGGTTCCTCGAAAGGCTCTATCGCAATGCACCGTGGAGCTTCGTACGTAGAAAGAAAGAAGACGGATTTCTTCGTACACAAGAAACCTAACGGGTTTGCTTGCGACGACTTTGTCTCGCTAACGAACGCCTCTCGTCTCCTTCGCTCGTCGTCATTTCTTTCGTATACGAATTTGACACGTGCGAAAATCGATGAATGAACGAACGAACGAACCCTCTCTGATTCACACTCGTATCCACTTTTTTTTTCTCTGATTCACAATTAAAGGTAAACAGAGTCTTTGTCGCAGGACTCCTTCTTCCGTTGAATCCCGTGTGATTTTCTGATTACGGACGTCAGAGGAAACTTTTACTCATCGGAGTTAATCGGAAACGTGCGCTCGATTGTGCCGCTAATTGTAGGAATGATGTACACTTCTTTTCTGAATGAATGACGATGGGGTCGTTCCGAGCACGTATGCGGCTGAGAAAGTTCAATAAAAACAGGATGTTCGTCGAAATTCCTTATCGGGTTTCATTCAAAAGGATTCGCAGCAATTCGTTATTGTGTGGTTCGAGAGAAAAAAAAAGGAATCGTGCCATTGTTGGGTTCCCGCGTTTGATATTTTAACTCTACTCATTCAATTCTTGCTAAAAGTTTGCATTTCCACGCACAAAGTGGAAATGCAACTTGAAAAATTTCTTTCTGACTAAAATATGTGACTGGAATATTTTTGAAATCATTTTCTTGCCCCGTGACGATATTTTTTCCTTAAGGGGTTACGTACGTCCAGCATTTTCAAAAAATCGATTCTTTTTTTTTTCAGATTGTTGTTCTCTATGGTTTTAGGCTTATTTCTGTGAAAGTCGATTGCAAAAATTCCCCATAGATCCAAAGTTATGGTAGAAAATGTGACAGCGCGTCCTTTGTTTGGGACGGCTGACCGTTACCTGCGACTGTTAAGGTTTAAACAAAAACAATTAATTACCGACACCTAAAAAAAAAATTCCTAAAAAAGGCCTATTTTTTCGGCCTCTAGAGCGGCCCAACCCCTTAAATTGTATCCATTTCGCGACTAATTTATCCATTGAAAATCGTCAAGTGAATACCAAGCTACTATTTTTTAAAAAAATAAATGGTATTTATTCATTTTTGACGATTCTATTAAAAAAAAAAGATTATTAAAGAATTTTATGGTTCAATTGACCCCCCCTCTCCCCTACTTGTGTATAAATCATTGTTTTTATCGCAACTTACTACATTTTTTATTTATCTTGCTTTATTATTATATTAATTTTTTATTTAATTTGTTAATTTAACAGAAGGGTCTATCTTTTCGTTTTACGTAATTATTATTATTTTATCATATAAAATTTTTATTGTTCACGCTTTAGGGGGCAGTACAGTCCCAAAAGCGCCAAACAAGTGACTCCAGCTCTAACTTTAACTTCAGTGACGAAGTATTTGGTATTTCTACGTCATTTCCCATCTCGGAATTCGTTAAAAAGTGAAATCCGTGAACGAAGTACAGAATGAATTGGAAACCTGCACGCTTGGGCCCTGCAAGAACTATAGAAGTGACGCATTGGAAGATTTAGAATTTTCGAAAGTTTCGAATGCCACGAGATAACGTGTGGGTCGGTTAAAGGATGCTCGAGATCGGATCGGTTCGCTTGGGGCAGCTTCTACCGCTGCGTTTCATGAAAAAGGGGAATTTATTAGGTGCACTTCCAAGAAGCGCAGCTGTGCCCTACCGTAAAAGTACAGTAACCCACAGTTTCGTGCGGAAACGCAGGTTTTGGTGCCCCAAGATGACCAAGATCCGAGAAAAATCGAAGAGAATCGGTAGGACCAGGATTGGCATGGAAGTAGTTGACCCTAAAACGACCAGGTGGTGACCAAGCTGATCATCTTCCCGATGGACTGAAAACGAATCGGTGGGACCGAGATTCTTCCGGGATCCCGTACCCACTGGAAAAAAAAAAAAAAACAGGATCCTCGCTATTGGCCAGCACGTGTTGGTCAATATTCCGGAAAAACCAATACCCACGGTGGCTGCGTTTGAGGCCGAAGATAAGGAAACCACAGCGCGGGTTGTCGTAAAAGGACAATGTGCAACGTGTGCATGATGCACCGGAATTCCAGCATAATCCGGTCCAGAATATTTTCATCATCGACGCGAGAGAGCCTATTTCTCATGCCGAGCGAGCGAAAATCGGCACGGCCACCGATTTTTACGCAAAAAGTTGCGATTACACCGACACGCAATTGGACGGAATCGGCCAAACCGATTTTCACGCGAAATATGGGAGGAATCGTGAATTCGCTTGGACGTACCGTCCTTCGTCCACATACATATTAATGACGTAGGAATAACTTTACATCCTTGTGCGTCAGATATCGTGCCGCGCCGGTGTGTTATCATGATTATTTGCATTGCACGTGATTATACGCGTGGGTGTAACGCAATGCTTAATCAATTCGTTCAATTGCTTGGCTGATATTAACTTTTATTGCTTTATCAACACTGCCGATAGGAGTTCTATCTTGGTTCGTTCGTTCGTTCGTTCATTCCACGCGCGTCTTTTTTTTTTCCTTGCTTCCCCAATTATTTATAAATAGTATTAGAGAAAAGACTGTTTATTTGTAAAGGAAGAAACCAATAACCGACTTATCTCGTTGGTAACAGCCCGGAATTAGCGAGCGTTCGTTCAAAGGATGGGGGGTCCATAACGCGGGACATTGGTTCTAATGATTTTTAGGGTTTTTGCTAGGGATTTGCTAGTTTTTTGTTTTCATTTTTGTCTTCACCTTTGTTTTCAGTTTTTTCCTCTAGTTTCCGAGGTATTATCATTTTTAACAATTATTGGGGTTTGGCTGGGGTAAAAAAATGATAATATCTCGGAAACTAGAGGAAAAAAATGATAACAAAGGTGAAAACCCTAATATTTGTTAAAAATAACGATATCTCGGATTTATATGACAATAATCTTTTTAATAATTTCAGTGTTTCGTTGGAGCCATATTAAGTCTTTTTTTAATCAACTTGAGCCCTTTTTTAATGGAAAGAACCTACGCTATTAATTTTGTTAGGGTCAACAAACTAAACTCAATTTATCTTAAATTCATTTAAAAGAAAAAACTTAATTTAACGAGCAAATTTTATTATAAATGTCAAATGTCGGTTTACCAGATACTATAGTTTTTCATGTAAAAAAAAATATATTATAATAAAAGCAATTATAATATATTATAACAAAATATATTATAATTAATATAAAAAACAAAATTTGTAGAATTTTCTTATTATACAAGTGCTTAAATTCGAGCTGAACTAGATTTGAACTGGGGCCTCTTACACCCCGGAAGACCAACTATGGGTTAATAACTGCAATTGCTCTTTAAAAATTGGAACCAAAAAATTCCACCCTTTTTTTGTCCTTGTCAAGTCAAATTTCTCGTCATACATTTGAATTCCCCAATTTCTCGAATTAAATTTCGATTCTTCTAAATTGTCATATAATTACACATATAACACAATTCTATATATTATCATACAATTTTATATCTATATTTTAAATATATATTTATAATACCATTTTATATCGACTCTTCAGCAAAATTCGTGCCGGAAGCGTTAAACAAATAGCTCTGACCCTAAACGTTACGAACATACCAAAAATGAAGTGGCAATGTTTCGAATGAATAATATAAATTACCAAAATTCCCCAACATCCTCCAACTCTTTCAAACCCCGGCCTCAGGCGCCCCCTGAAAACGTCAAAGCTCGAAACTGAATTCCATCGAGTGCCACTAAAATCGAGTTCTCTTTGTCCAAGTGCCATTTCTCTCATAAAATTCTCGTCATTCTCCGATGTATTTAAAGACACAACGCTCGACGCTAATAAACAAAACCCCTTTGTTTTCATTTTTTTCCTCTAGTTTCCGGGATACGTTGACGCATGTACGTCAGACGACTGTCCCCTGAGGTGCACTTTGCATATGCATCGCGGAGCCGCATACCAACGCCGACGGGGTGACCACGAGTGTGAACTTCCGTGGCTTCCGATAGTTCCATCGAAAAAGGGCCAGGTGAGAACCCCGAGGATCCCGGGGATCCGTTTCGTCCGACCGAGAGACCCCGAGGATCCCCGATGGGACCTGGATCGGTGCTGGAATAACTGGAAAAAGGTGCTGTCGGAAACGCGTCTCTCTCCCGGCGCTCGATCGGAGTGGGAGAAACGCAACGAGCCGTTCGATAAAATGACGTTCCCGCTCTCACTCGCATTCAGTAGGAATTCAAACCGTAGCCGTTGAATGCCGATCGTCAAATCGAATCGAATCGAACCAAATCGAACCGAACCGAACCGATCCGAACCGATCCGACCCTCGCGAGTACGATTCGCGATTTATCGGCAGGTCCGATTTCGGGATTTCGCGCTGTGGAGATTGAGGCCAATCGTGGGAAGATCGTTATCCGTCGTCGACGGTACCGAGATCGTGCGAAGGACCTGTTTGTGTTTGTGCGCGAATGTCGATAACTTGCACGCAAAAGTTGGTCGATCGAAGCTACTGTGATCGGTCACTGGAAGGATCGGACATGATGTCCAGCAGCGTCTGTCACGCGCCTCTACCAGCACGGATGGAAGCTTTTACCACGAGACTCTGTCTGCGGGCCGTCGACCAATATGAGCGATTGCTCCAAGCTCACTTCCATAAGGTACGTGACCCGCAGAGTATGCGCTAATTTTCTTAGACCCTAGCTGGAACGGGTCAACGGTCAACGGGATCCCGAAGAATCCAGGATGGTGGGCACTCAGTGGGGCCAGCGATCGATTTCCGCTTTCGCGCCTCGGTCCGGGCCAATTCGAAATTTCCAGCGATCCCCGTCTCTCGAGGATCCAGTCACGGCTGGAAATTGGAATTCGCGCCAGATTTTGGAATTTTTGTACGAGAATTGTGGGAAAAGAGTAGGTTTGGTGCCAGGGATTTTCGAAATCTGATCGCGAGGAAGGAATTTGAAAATTTCTAGTGACCTGATTTTTTTAGAACCGCGCCCGGGATTGGAGCTTGAAAATTTTGAGTAATTTTTGAAATTCATTAAGAATTTACCAAAAAGAGGAAATTTCGGGCCATGAATTTTACGCGTTCGGGCCATTTGTGGGGAATTTTGGAAATTTTCCAAATTCCGCAAGCTTTCAAATTCGGATATTTTTTAAATTTAATTCACAAGAATTCTTCAAAAGGAGCAACTATTGTTTCTTTTTTGGAATTGATTCATCAGAATTCGCCTTCACCTCGACGTTTTTGGGCCCCGAAAAATTGCTACCCAACGTCATTTTCTCTTACCGTAGAATAACAACTTGTCACCTACTACAGAATTCTCGTCGTGTCACCGAGAATTGATATGCCATGAGGAACTTCCTGAGAACAGAAACCGTTTCGTTAACGTTTAGAGATTTTTAGATTCATTGCGGAGGCAATTTTTATTAGAAATTGTTATTGTCAAGGAATTTCCACGGAATTTTTATTATTTTTCCCAGGAGTAAAATTTTATTGTCATAAAATTACTATTAGGAAGTTGAAAAAAAAGAAAAGGGACCCTCAAAATATTGGAAATCCGCAAAAAAAAAAATAGCGAACCCGAATCCGTGAGAAAACACACCTGACCTTTTTTTTACAAGGTAGATACGTTTTTGAAAAATTCGTGTATAAAAATAATCCCTTCTTTAAAATTCAAAAATGCAACATTCGAAGGGAGGAAATTCTTTTCGACGTCAAATCAAATGAAAATGGGGTAAAAATGAAAAATTGACAATTTTGTAACGAAAATTAGCATTTATTGTTTCATACGTTAATTTTGTCAAGAAATTTCCACGGAATTTTATTATTTTTCCCAAGAGTCAAATTTTACTGTCATAAAATTACTATTGGAAATGTCGTTACAGTAATGGTTACAAATTGTAAAGTCACAATTTACAAATTTTTCATTTCGACAAATTTTGTAATGTATCTACAACTTTTCAATTTATAAACTAACATTTGTGTCAATAAATTATTCTATACCTAAAAATTCCATTTTTTCCTTTTTTTTTCAAAAGAACCAAATTTCTCAATTGTTTAAAATTACTTGTACTTAATTATATAAATTACTTATAATTAATTATACTCAAAAATTCCACTTTTTTTCCCTCAAAAGTGTACATTCAATTGCAGTCACGGTCAGAATTACTATATTTTTTGTTTCCAATGTAACCCTGGTCGGAAGGATCCTACTATTTTATGCATTCGTCGGAAATACCTACGTTTCGGTATTTCCGACCCCCCGGGTCCAAACCGGGCGTCGGTTTCCTGAGGAACTATCTTAGGAACCGGAAGAACGGAGACGGATAGACCAATAGAAGAGGTCGAATGTGCGTAAAAACCACAAGGCCGAGATGGATCCTTGTCGAGGAACGCGAAATTCATTGACACGATACTATACACCGTGAAAGTAAACGTGAGTATAATTCTCGAAGAAGTCTCTGAAAAAAATGAGCGAGGGAGAGGCCCATGAATGATTCAATCCATTCGGCGACGACGAATTCTAATGCCGCGCTATCAAATCGACTTATCAAGGTAAACGATAGGATGTAGAAAGTGTGTCAGACGGTCATATAACAGCGGCAAAAACGACGGGCTCGTGGGCGCAGATAGTGCGTTTAGTGGAGCACGGAAATCACTGATTGCGAGTCGTCCGATATGACTGTAACCGGAACGGATGTCGAATTTCATTGGGAATCACTCGAACGATATCGATGCACCCGGAAAAAAAAAAATATTATTGGTTCAAGAACAAAATTTTGCACCGACGACAAAATTTCTCGAATGAATTTCATTTTTTCCAATTGCGCCAATGCAGTTGAAATCTAGACAATTTTTTTTTTTTTCGGTGCAGTTGAATTCACGACTTTCGTTTCTAATTCGAAGCAGTTTTTTAAATTAATTATCGAGAAATGCCCAAAAAGTGCAATTTCTTATGCCACGAAATTTTATGCACCTGAAAAAATTGCAGAATTACCGACAACCCGTTTCCCTCGAAAGTCCATCCGCGACTAGAATTTTAAGTTCCAAAGAGTTTTGTTGAAATTCATTTACGAGAATCGCCAAAAAGAGACACTTTTATACCACGACTTTTCTACCTTGTAATAAAAAAAAAAGGTCGGGTGTGTTTCCTCTCGGATTCGGGTTCGCTATTTTTTTTTTGCGGATTTTCAATATTTTGAGGGTCCCTTTTCTTTTTTTCCGAATTCCCAATAGTAATTTTATGACAATAAAATTTGACTCTTGGGAAAAATAATAAAAATTCCGCAAAAAGTTGCGGAAATAATACAAATTTTTTTACGACTCAAGGTTTCCCTAGGTCGAGGTATTTTACCTGTACCTAGAAATCCGTACCTAGAAACTTTTTCTAGAAAACCTTTTACATTTACATAAATGCATAGTAGGTATTTGCAGTAAACGTAGTATAAAAGAAAACATTTTTGTAGCACGCGTGTGGCGATAGAGCAACGGTCATAATATGTACCCACTGATTGTGAGTAGAAAAAATCTAAATAAACATAAGTCGATAGCACAACCGTTTCTGACAAACAGATAATAAACATTGTTAGTGTCATAATCAACCGGCGAACTTGTACGTGTCGCACACAATGTTTATTTATGTCTCCCTTGATTTTCATACGTACCTTGGACACTTTTCATTATAGGATGCGCACTTTACCACTCAAGCGACCAGATAAAATGTAGAAACATATGTGGCCAGCTGGGGTCCGCGCGGACCCCATACATTTTTTGGCCACACGTGTTCCTACGTTTTACCCGGTCGCTTGAGGGTTAAAAAGGTAGAAAATTTGCTGCGACTTTGAAACAAAGTATCCCGGTGAAAGTCGAGTGATTCGACGGAGACCTGGAATTTGCGAGAGAGAGAGAGAGAGAGAGAGCTCTTCTCGGCTCTGCAAGAAGAAGGTGCCAAGCACGTATGGAAATAGAAGCAGGGCGGCATGTGCATCGCCTTCTGTAAAAGTCAGTAAGTCGATCGCAACATGTCAACTTGCGGAATACTTTTATTTATACATCAGAAACGGTTGAATCTTCGACCTACATAAGATTCCTTTACTTGGCACGATGGGTATCGTATAAAATACATAAATAAATGCTGAATGGTTCTCTTGAACATCCTGTAAATGATACTTTTAGGTGTTTATCTCTACCTCGTGCCATTATATGGTAATCTGAATTTATGAATTGTTACGTAAATCATTGTTTTTCTCTAGTTACCAGTTTTGCGCGAGTTTTTGTACTTGCTTAGTACTATTATTATTATTATTATTATTATTATTATTATTCAAATTTTAAAAAATGGATTATTAATGAAAAACCATTTCCATGAGGAAATATTAGGTCGGTGCATAATTAACGACGATTTTTGCCACAACGTCCCTGCAAAGTAATCGTCGTTAATTTTGCACCCACCTAATCAAGAAAAATCGTCCCTTTGATCAATTCGTTCTTCCCTTATTCGCCTCCAATTCGAATAATTTCCCTCCGCGAGAATTAGTAAAATAGATTTTTAATGAAAAGCCATTTTCAAGAGGAAATATTAGGTCGGTGCATAATTAACGACGATTTTTGCCGCAACGTCCCTGCAAATTAATCGTCGTTAATTATGCACCAACCCAATCAAGAAAAATCGTCCCTTTGATCAATTCGTTCCTCCCTTATTCCCCTCCAATTCGAATAATTTCCCTTCGCGAGAAGTAATAAAATGAATTTTTAATGAAAAGCCATTTTCAAGAGGAAATATTAGGTCGGTGCATAATTAACGACGATTTTTGCCACAAAGTCCCTGCAAAGTAATCGTCGTTAATTTTGCACCAACCTAATCGACAAAAATCGACCTAATAAAAAAATCAAATAATTTCCCTCTCGAGTCATTGCATTCGTTTGCTCGCGAAACGACGAATTTCGAATACCCCGGGGACCGATTTCCATGCGAAAAAAAATGTAAACAAGATAGAGAATAAATCCAGCGGATCCGCATGGGCATCGATAAATGGTAAACAGCTAATTCCCTCTAATACATACGGTGCGATAAGAAAAACAAGAGACACGAGGTGAATCTCCATTCGCGATGAGAATTTACGACAGCCGATCCCCGTCCTCTTCCTCGCCTTGTATTCAAATCCGCGCCATTCCGATCCCCAATGTGCGTCAATCGGCTTGTGTTACCGCTACCGACGTGGAGCGAATGGCTTTGATAAACCCATACGGCCGTGATACTCCGCATGTACATACATACGTATCCTTTTTATGGTAAAAAGTTGCACCCGAAATAGCCAATGACATTATTAACGACGGGCCGCCGACAATTTTTGCAATAGCCATCAAGTTCCGAATAGACACGATTTTTCGAGCATACACGCCATGCGTGTATCGGAGGACCTTTGGAGTCACGCAACTTTGGGCGACCGTGGCGGCTTTTTAGCGATTGCCCAAACTCAAATGAAATATCGCGGCGAAACGTAATATTTCCATGAAAATACACCGCGATTTTTTCCTCAACGAATGAGGAAAGAGGAATCGATTATTTTGCACTTCAAATTTTTTTTTTAATATGTCGTCCACGAAATTCCGCATTTTTGGCTGAAATCGAGGAAACGAAATCCGTCCATTGTTCTTATATTTTTTTTTTCCCCACAAATTTCGTCTCTTGACGCTGCAATTTTTATTAATATTTTAATTTTCGAGAAGGTAAATAGGAGAAAGAAATTTAAACGTATACAAATGAATCAAATAATTGGAATCAATTAACAGGAAATTTGAAATGAAAAAAAAAAAAACATTCTTTAGTGGCCCAATTATTTTATATTGAAAAAATTAAATATTTCAAGATCAATTAATTCTTTATAATATTCAACATGAGAAGTAATTGCTTAAGTTCAGTATTTATTTTACAAGAATCGTTACTTCGACACTGCATTTTTTATTAATATTTTTATTTCCAAGTAGGTAAATAGGAAAGAGAAATTTCAACGTATACAAATGAATAAAATAATTGGGATCAATTAACAGGAAATTTGAAATCGAAAAAAAAAAACATTTTTTAGTCGTTCAATTATTTTATATTGAAAAAATTCAATATCACAAAATTAACGAATTCTTGACACGCGATGTCCCCAAAGTAACCGTTTCGCTCTTATCTCATTAGAATTCCAAATTTTCCTTGTGTTTTTGTTTTCCTTTTTCTTTTGTTTGGAATTCCGTAAACGCGTAGGCGAGAGACTAGACGCGAAATTAATTTGGGAAGACGCGAAAATACTCGTGGAAGTCGATGGGGAGGAAAAATCGGCTTCCAGGGTGAAACACCGTGCGAGAAGACGCTGGAATCGAGGCTTCGACGTTGGCTTCGAAATGGAAAAGAGAAAAGCGGATGAATTAACGGGGCCGAACTTTTCCCTCATCTCCTTTTCATTTATCGACTCGCGTTACAAGAAGGAAAAAGATACGCCAATCCGAAGTTATTTGAATATATGCATATGAATAGAGGAATGTTAATAAAGTTCACACAGGCAGTCCGGTCGAAGGGGAGGAAGAAGATAGTCAAGTACGTCAGCTACACCGATTCTCGTTTGATGATGCGTATAAAAATAGAGGATTTGTTATCCGAACTTTTTTTTTCCAACCGATATTTATTGCCAGACGAACCGCGTCGTCGCGATCTTGGCGTGAAAAAAAAAAACACCCAGAACCGGTAGATATCTTTGTTGGACAGCCCAAAAAGGGGTTTTTTTAATTTGTATTCTGGGTTGTTTCCACCAAAACAAAAAGAGGAAATTTGTCCCTTTTCGGAGAAATTCGTGGTGTTACCTACCCCCAATGAGATTAGAGAAAATTGTTTGTTTTTATTTCTATATTAAATGTGTGACACGAACATAGAATCGAATTAATGAATGCAAGAGTCAGAAAAAATTTCAAATTTCTGCAACTTTTGTAAAACGTTTAATTGGAATGACGATAATAATAATTGTAATATTGCAATAATAATATTGAATTGACAAATGCAATTTTTGTAAATAATTTTACTTGGTTTCATTTCAATTATAATTCTATATTTTCGATTTTGGAATTTTTGATTCTTCATCACGTATAATTAGCGCTATAAAAATGGTCTTAAAAATTAAACGCCAAATCAGAAATTTGAGAAATTTTGAAAACAAGCAATTCCTAATGGGTTTCTCTGTTTTCAGTCTGCAGGCAAAGAGCAGCCAAGACTGAGTCACCAGCAGCATCAGCATCAGCATCAGCAGCAACAGCAGCAGCAACAGTTGCAGAATAACAAGAATCATCATCATCATTATCAGCAACAGCAGCAGCAGCAGCAACAGCAACAGCAGCAGCAGCAGCATTTGCATCAGCGTCATAATCATCACCATTCAAGGCGAAAGGATGCCTCCAACACTGCAGTCAGTGCCTTCAAACAATGGCGAAGGAGTACTTCAATGGGGAATCGTTCCAATAATCAAGTTACCGCCGACGAGAAATCCCCAAGTACCGAAACGCAAATCGTCGCGAAATCGCCAAATGATCTTGTCAATCAGGAGAAATTGGAACAGTTCCCGATGGTACTTTCGGATACGACGATGCCGGATGAAGACCTTTCGCTGAAATTCCTCGCTCTGGTAAATAAATTATCCGGTTGTTTTTTTTTAAATTCATTGCGTTTGTGAGAAAGTCCCGGAACGAAACGGCACCCAAGGTGGTGTTAATCTTAGATTTTGGGACGAATTTTGATTTCAAAGAATAAGAGACCCTTTGGAAAAAAGTTGAGTCCATGGTGGTTCTGGAAAGAGAGAAATTGTGGCATTGGTACTGCAATTTTTAATAATATTTTGATTTTCAAATTAATAAGAAACAAAAATTTTGAGATGGACGATTGAATGTAAAAACTATAATTTTGTTTAATAATATTTGTATGAAATTTTTTTGCAATTTTTGTGATTTCTAGAATTTATTCGAATTTCCATAATTTTTGAAATTTTATCATGCGAAGCAATTACCACATACGTGTATGTATTGCTTCACATACTTTCCTAGAAAATTTCATACCAACATTTCAAATACTTGAATACAAAAAATTAGTTCTTGAAAAACAATTTTTTTTCCAAAAAAAGGGGGATTTCGTATAAAAACTATAATTTTTTAAATAATATTTATATTAAATTTTTTTTGCAATAATATTGAAGAATAAAAATAATTGGAGTTAACAAAAAATGTGATATGTAAAAGAATATTCATTAAAAGGAGTATTTATCGGTAGCTCAATTATTTTGTAGCGAAACTTTGATATTATCGGATTAATTAATTGTTTGTAATAACTATTATTCGAAGTAAATGCTTCAATTGATTACCTACTTTACAAAAATGATTATCTCGACATTTCAATATTTATTAATATTTTTATTTCCAAGTAGGTGAATGAGAAAAAGAAATTTAATCACATGCAAACGAATAAAATAATTGGAATCAATTAACAGGAAATGTGAAATGTAAAAAAAAAATATTCGCAGGTGGGCCAATTATTTTATATTGAAAATTCAATAGTACAAGATTAACTAATTCTTTGTAATAAATAATTGCGTAAATTCAGTACTTATTTCACAAGAATCGTTACATCGACACTGCAATTTTTTATTAATATTTTTACTTTCAAGTTGGTAAATAAGGAAAAGAAATTTACACATATATCAAATAAATAAATTGACGTATACAACTAATTGGAACCAATTAAGAGGAAATTTGAGATGCAAAAGAATATTCATTAACATTCCAATTTCTTGATATCGAAAATTTGGTGTTATAACTTTAACTAATTCTTGATAATAATCATAATTATTATTACAAGTAAATTAAAAAATTACTATCTATGATTTAGCTATCAAGTATTTTTCTTCCACAATTGGTACGAATCTAGGATTAGCACCGCAGATTTCTGGACATTGATCATAATTCCGATCGACTCGATACATATTAATAAAATATGATTAATTCGACCAGGTGTTATATCAATCTTAACCTTTAGACCGTAGGCATCGGCCACATTCTAATTACCTCAGAAAATCTCCAAATGTTGTAATTATATCTCGAATATATCGCACACAATGTTTCGCAATTCTGTAGCGTCTATGTTTAGACACACCTACGGTCTAAAGGTTAATTCCTAATGTTGGGATAATAGCGAGTAACTTATACCTTTGCAATTTACAATTAGACAAATTGGTACTTCAAAGGGGATAACTAGGCTCCAAGCAATTACCACATACATGCTTCAATTGCTTCATATACTTTTCCTATAAAATTTCATACCAACATTTCAAATTCTTGAGTAAAAAAAATTAATTCTTGAAAAACAATTTTTCCCCCAAAAAAGGTAACTTTGTATAAAAACCATAATTTTCTAAATAATATTTATCTTAATTTTTTTTGCAATTTTTTCTACAAGTGACTTTTTTCATTCCCTTGACTTCAGTTTCCCACAAAAAAATCCATGCTTGACCTTTTGCGTTTCCGTTTTTTTTTCCAGAACGCTTTGGATCTCACGGTTCCAGCGAGCGACGTGTTGCTGAAAAATCGGCTGAAATCGTGGTTCCAACTGTCGGGACACCCGGACGGTTTTGCTCCGGCCGGGCCAGGAACCGTCTGGAAACGAAGAACGGGTGGCCCGGAGAACACGGAACGAGCCGTTTACGAGGCTCTGAGCAAGGACAAAGCCATGAAAGACTGCATTCCAAGGTATTACCGCGAGGTCGAATACAAAGGGGACACCTTCATCGAGCTCCAGGATCTGTTGTTCGGTTTCAACGACCCCCACGTGATGGACATCAAGATGGGCACGAGGACTTTCTTGGAGTCCGAGGTCTCGAAAACCACCGCCAGGCCGGATCTCTACCAGAAGATGATAGCCGTCGATCCCACTGCTCCTACTCCTCAGGAACACGAGCAAAAGGCCGTGACGAAATTGAGGTACATGCAATTTCGCGAACAGCAGAGTTCGACCTGCAGCCACGGCTTTCGAATCGAAGCCATAAAGTTACCCGGCGAACCACCCATCACCGATCTGAAAAAAGTGAAATCGCACGAGGAAGTTATCCAAACCATGAAACGCTTCCTGGGTAACCGCGAAGACACACGGAAAAAGTTACTGGAGAAACTGGTCAATTTGCGCTTGAAAGTCGAGGAATCCGTGTATTTTCGCAATCACGAGGTGAGTTTCGCTGTGTATTCTCCGAAAATGTTGTATCCGATCCGAAATGTGATCCGATCGCCCCGTTTCTTTGTCAATAAAATTTTATAACCACTATTTTCATGAAATTATCGGTAATCGACGAGTCGGTATTAAATGTTGCCAAGAAAAAAAGAAAAAAAAATCCTGCCACCGTTGCAATTATTTTCTACCTGCGAAAACTCTTGCGTAAGAGACATTTCGCAAACTTCTGCCAGCATCGCTGCGAAACAAGTTACGAAACCTACCTTCTTCTTTCCATTATCGGTCGCGGCGACAGGAATTACTATTAACGCCTTCGCCTTTCTTTCTTTCTTTCTTCTCCGACTTTGCAACTCCGAATAATTTATTAAAATTCCTCGATTGTACGCTTACAGGTGATAGGAAGCAGCGTCTTCATGATCTACGACAACGAAAAAGTCGGAGTGTGGCTGATAGACTTCGCCAAGACTTGTCGAATACAGAACGGACATACCCTGACTCACAGGAAACCGTGGGAACGGGGAAATCACGAGGAAGGCTTTCTCCTGGGACTGGACAATTTGATACTTACGATCGAGGAAGTTTCTCTCTCGTAAAGTCCTCCGATGTAATTTGGCTACAATTTTATAAAGCCTTTATGATCATTTGTAGTATAGGTGTCTCGCTTTAAACGTCATTTTCTCTGGAAATGAAGACAAATTTTCACTTTATATAAATTAAAGTCGAAATCTTCATTTTGAGACTGTTAACCTTAAAGCGACCAGGTGGGGATTTTTCGATTAATCGCACAAAACAGACAAATCGCTCTTCCAAAAAAAAAAAAACGCTTTACTTTCCCTAAAATTCCTCGAAAAAATGGAATTCTTGACACCAAACTGATCGATTTCTGTCAAAAAATGTCTGTTTCTACATTTTACCTGGTCGCTTGAAGGTTAAGAACGAGTAGGTTAGTTAGGTCACCGATACCACGAGTATTTCGGTGGATGTTAAACGTAAACGCAAAGACTATCGCTTTTCAAGATTTTTCGAAATTTGGGAATTCACTTATTTAACCCTCGGAGCGCAAACTTATTTTTTTTTTTTTTCGATCACAAAGCACAACGTGGATCTCCGATACTCTGTGCACTTTTTACGGGCCACCATTTGAAATTGAATCATCCGAAAAATTGAAAAAGCCCCGTAATTCCGAAACGTAAAAGAAGTTTCTGAAAAAATATATATTTTTTTTCTTCAGGAAAAGGAAATTCTGTAAAATAATTGTAATTTTTTTTTTGAATAATATTTATATAACAATTTTCATGGATTTTTCAATCGAGGGTCTGAAGGACCCTGAATGCGGTCCGAGGGTTAAAGAGGAAGATTAGAAAAGATTAGGATTTCGACAAAAGTGATTACAAAGCATCTTCGAAGAATAAATAATTGTGAAATTGAATAAGAAAATTCGGAAGCTTGAAAAGCATCGCCTTTTTCATATTTATATCGGTATTCGTATTATTTAAGAAATTAGAGTAAATCAGATTGTACTTACGAGTAAAATATGTAAATATGTAATGCGAATGTACAAATCCTGTTTGCGAATAGGTAACTCGAGATTCAGAATCACGAAGCGACAGAAAAATGATCTTTGCCAGAAGTTGGAAAAGGACGGATCGAGAAGAATTTGAAAAAATAGAGACAATGATATCATCCGGCCAAGGAAAAAAAAATGTGATTCCGATTTCCGATAGTTATCGGAAATCGGAAAAGAAAAAAAAAATTGTAGCACGTTTCCATCTGTTATGTTACTTTATAATTATGCTTTCTTACAATGCAACAAATGAATATAGTAATAATCAACGGTATATTCTCAACTATTGCAAGTAGAGAATCAAGAAAACGAGACACGAAACGGAACGTAGTTTATGAACTCGGGCAATATCCATGCAAAAAAAGGCAAACATTTTTATTTCTAATTATTTCGCTGATTAAACGCTTTTCTCATGAGACATGAAAATCTTATATAAGTGATATCCATGATTCTCGATAGACGTTATTTGCACTCTATTTGATTATTGCGTCAACTGAGAGAAATTATAATTTTTTTGTCACCTTAATGATAGTCGAGTTCGTAGATTTAAGGATACGATAAATATTGATCACACCACTCGCTTCGAAATAAGTTCCATTTGCATCAATATGTTACATAGAATTTTTCCAAAAAAAAAAACAATAAACAGCGACGTTATATTACCGTGTAAGAAAATCTGTAAGGAAAAAAATGACTGAATAGAAGGAAATAAAGTTCAGAATGTCGAATGACGACTTCTTTTTATCGAAAGGTTTGTGTTATTAATTCGCTATAAATTATTACTAATTATATTGACACGCGAGTAACAGATGATCTAATTTCAGTTCAGTTCGCTATAAATTATTACTAATTATAGTGACAGCGGATCCCATTTAAGTTCATTTCGCAAGAAAAATATTTGAGCTAAATAGAAATGAAATAATAAATCTATTAATTCTCAAAATCTCTGTTTTTTTTTTTCAAAAATGTATAATAGAGAGTTTCATTAATTTTATTATATCAATGAATTATTCGGGGTATTGATTTTTCTTTTTTTCATAATTGGATTTTAGGCGATTCCATTTTGAGTGATTGTTTTTTTTTTTAGAAACTTTTCAATTCCTTTTTGGAGAAACTTAGGGGATAAACACAAATGATTGCTTTCTTGAAGAAGTATTTTTGCCAAATTTTTTATTTTCTTACAAATTAGTAGCTTTTTTTATATTACATCCCATTTAAATTATATTCAAACGTTTTGGTAAAAAAAAAAACAAAATAGAGTTACTAAATTTTTGCATATAAGCTTTATTTATTAAAAAAATATCGTAAGTTTCTGTTTTTGCTATTTTTAATCTTCCACTTTCTCGCATTTCGAAATTGTCCAATTTCAAAACTGCCGCCAAATTTTCTTTCACTCAACTCTCGAAATTTCCGAGTTGCCGAAGAACATGTTCCAGAATTTCGAAAAATCTCAACTCTCGAAATTACCGTTTTGCCGAATAGTTCAATTTTTAATTGCGAAATTAAAGACTCAAAGTTTTTTCTGGCGAAAAATCGCTTAATTTTTCATCACAATTTCTATTTGGCGCCATCTGTCGTTGAGTAATCGCTATTACGGGCACAATTCGGTTGAAATTCTTTCATTGCACGTCTCGGAGGTAAGTGTATTTGAGTATTTTTTTGGTGTCGAAACAATAACGATTCTATTATATTTGATTCTCCCGCTTTTTATGCGTTCCCCGGAATCCGCTGGAGCCTCGTTCACGAACACAGCTACCGGAAGTTGGGGAGGGAAAAGCATGCCGGCGGCCATCTTGCGTGACGTAATAGCCCCTTGGGACTGGCGCTTATTCTCTTCTCGCGCTAGGTAGCGAAGTAAAAAGTATCACGTGCGGTTCGACTCCAACTCCAGGCTCCAGGGAAACTAACCAACGGCGCTCAGACCAGTTTCGAGTATCAACGAGTTGTTCCATCGACGAGAGTCGCGACAATGAACGGAATCGTCAGGAGTGCCATGCGGGTGTCGGCGTTGAAGAGCCTGGTAGCGGCGCCGGGCAGCGCCGGGAGAACGTCGTCCACACAGATTTCCAGAACCCTGTGGAACATGTGCAGTCGCCGGTTGGGGAGCAACGAAGTCCTCCCGGCTTTGAGTTCCGGCGTTAAATTGCAACGGCCGTCCGATCTCTGCAGTTGCGGTTGCTCCAGGGGAGCGCACACCAAGGGTATCATAAGTTTTTCTTTTTTTTTTGCTCGTCCCCTTCTCGTGGATGTTTTTTTTTGTATTCGATTTTCTCAAAGATTCTCGTGGACGGGGACCGGGTCACGTTTTTGTCTTACCGGTGCCATGCGGTCCCCCTTCCCCTCCCTCTCCCAAGGAAAATGGGGGGTATGCAGTTTTACCGGTTGATTCAGCTGGAGAAGTTGGTTCGAGTCGAACTTAAGGAGGTATCCCGAATTAGGAGGCCAAAAAAAAAAAAGAGCGTTTTTCTTTGGGAATTTTTTAGAATAGAAAAAATATAAATGAATCTATCGAACTTAAAAAGTGAGCGCCTAGGGTGAAGGGATGAAGAAAAAGAAGTTGTAATTTTAATGGTCAGATAAAAAGAAGTTGATAAATATGTAGGGGAGATAAGGGTCTGGAGAAAATTACTTCAAAGTGGAAGAAGATAAGAATGGGGGGGAAAGGTTGTAGGAGATGAATTTGAGCGACCGATTCTTCCAGTTGATGGGAAGATTGGAAAAGTATTGTATTTAGGATATTAAAACCATTTGGAAAATGGAAAACATGGAAATTATGAAAATAATGAAAATCTGAAAGATTTGAAACGATTTGGAACTCTGGGAGAATTATGAAATAAGTTAACGCTTTACCGACCGCTAGCGATTCAAATTATTGCGATTCTAAATTATATTTATTAAGTGTTGGGGACAAAAAGCCAGTTAATGGGCCATCGGTCGGTAGGCGTTGGCGACAAAAAGCCGATTGATGGGCTAGCGGCCGGTAAAGAGTTAAAAATTCGGAAAAGTCGAAAATATTTGAGATAAAAAAATGGAAACAAATTGTGAGAAATTCCGTGATGTGTATGTGCCTCTGCACGATTGTAATTAATTTTTGCATTTGACTTTCCAGCTGAAAAGGAGTTGGTAGAATTTTTGGCGGAAGAAATCGTCGCCGAGAAAAAAGCACAGAAACTTAAAACCATCCCCACCGAATTGGAAGGATTCAAAGTATCTTTAAATGGAGCGGAAGTCACGCTCGTTAAAAAACAGGACGACGAAACGTAGGTTTTTGTTCCAACTCAATTTGTCGATCCAAAGCGTTGAGTACGAAATGGCATTACATTGCCAGTTCGAGAATTACCTTTGGAACAGAAAATAGTATCGTAGAAATTCGAATCGCCGAATCGGTGTCGCAGAAACGAATTGGTGCTTTCCACGGTACAACAAATTGATAGCTATGGAATTGATCTTGTTTCTAAAAGTAATTGACATTTATGTGATTTATCGAGTTTCGATCGAAGATAAAATATCGTTTAAATTTCCGAAATGAAGGAACGTTCTTTGGTACCGAAGTTGCGTTTCGTGGATTTTGTTCGAGGCGGTCCATTCATTCGATCTTTTTCTCCTTCCGATCTTTACAGGATCACCATCTCCTTCAATGTCAATCACACGGTAGACACCGAACAAGAACCGGAAATTGACCCACAGGACGACAAACCGGATTTAGGAGAAATGAGAAGCAAACCCAATTTTGAAATAGACATCGTTCGTGGAAATCAAACTTTAGGATTCACGTGTTCCTTTAATAGCGAACCAGGTGCTTCTGGAGCCGATGACGGATATGGTAATATATATTTATTTTTCCGTATTATATATTTTGTTCCTGGAGAACCGAAGGTTCCCATAAGAATTTTAATATTTTTGGAAATTTTTTAGGTAAATAAAATTTTTTAGAGTAATTCAAAACATTTTGAAATTTTAACTTCCTTCCAAATTCTGAGATTTTATTTAACCCTCAAACGACCGGGTAAAATGTAGAAATATATGTGGCCAGGTGGGGTCCTCGTGGACCCCACACATTTTTTAACAGAAATCGATCAGTTTATTGTCAAGAATTCCATTTTTCGAGGAATTTTAGAGAAAGTAAATTGTTTTTTTATTGAAAAAGTGATTTGTTTGTTTTTTGACACATTTATTTGGGAATTATTTCATGAAAACATATTTTATTAGGAATCGAAAAATCGCATTAAACATGCTCTGGGGTCCGGTGCGACCCCACCTGGTCGCTTTAAGGTCAAATTGACTCAGTCAGAAATTTTGTTGGAAATAAAAAAAGGTTTTGGTCTTTTTGTGGCTGAAAATGAATAAAACAAAATAATCGAATTCTCATTCGTTCGAAAATTGTTATCAAATTCAAATATTTACGTAAGGTAATTTTTTTGAATTTCCGTTCGGCAGATGATATTTTTGGTATCGACGAAATCACGTTATACGAAGGAGAACACAGCGAGAAGGTTTACGCCGTAGCCGGAGAAATTGTAGACGGGGTAAGTCACTCGCAGAAGTTGATAATTCAGTAACGTAATTAATACATAATTAATACATTTAAATATAATTAATATTTTTAATGATTCGTGTTTTGGAAACGCATTTATTCTGGCACTTTTTTTCGCTTCCTTCGATTCAAAAAGAAACGTTTCAGTGAAAAATATACACGAAAAGGGAATTATGCAATTGAGAATTACTTCTTTAATATTTATTCAGGATAAATTGTCAAATTTCAGATTTTTTTATTTTATTTGAAAAATTGATGCATGGAATTATATTCACTTAATACGTAAAATAATAACTAAGTACCTGAATTCTTTAGACTGGTGATTAATAATTAATCGTTTATCTCTTTTCAGTATTTGTACGACCTCCTAATGAATTACTTAGAGGAAAAGGGTATCTCGAACGAGTTCGCTGAGAAATTGATCGACTTAAGTACGAATTACGAACACTCCGCGTATATTAGTCTGCTCGAAGGACTTTCAAAGTTCACTACCAAAAAGTAATTTCCATTTTTTTTATGGTAAGGAAACTTCCAATGATTTAAACTGTTATTAACTTTTTATTTACGTACTGAAAAAATGCAAGAGCGCAGAAAAAATAGAACACTGTATCTTACGTAAAGTTATTCGTTAATAAATGTATGTAATAGTTCGGAACAAGTGTTCTTTATATTTTCATTAATAACATTTTCTTAATGAAAATATTATTTTTTATGGATAAAAAAAATATTTTCTTAATCAGAATATTATTTTTTAATTATTACAGCAAGAAATTATACACATTAGAGAACAAAATTATTTCCCACCCTTAAATTAAGTATCACCAATCGATTGAATTTCAATCGTAAAGCGAGATATTGAGATTCAAAATGTTATTATTTATTTGCGTCAAATTTTTAGTGAGTTTCCTTGTAAATTTATAAGAATTTATAGAAATCGAAATGTTCCACATTCGGATATTAAACAAAATGTGGATTAAATGGAATTAGTTGAACAGGATGCCGGAAAACGAAATAATGCCAATTCATGATATAGATATGATTTATTGTATTTCGTGAATTCTAACTGTTTGATAAGAGCGATTATTTTTTTATCAATTTATTCGATAGTCAAATGTCTAAAGATTTTGCGTTTGGAGTTTGCAAAAAAATGGCAATCAAATGTACAAAAATGGCAATGGCGATCAAATGTATAAAGATTTTGCGTTTTGAGTTTGCAAAAACTGGAATTAAGTGGAAACTGGTACATATATGTGCCCATAATTATGAAAGTGGTCTAAGTCAAGATTTGAAAAAGATGAGATTTTCAGTTATCTCGCATAGATTTTTTTTCTTCATTAATCATGACCAATAAAACTCCAACTTTCAATACTGCAGAATGTAAAACCATTTTTTATTTAATTTAAAATAAATCCTTTAAATTTATCAACTCAAAAAAATATGACTTAGACCACTTTCGTAATTATGGACACATGTGTATGTATATACACATGTACAGAGAGGAAGTGATGTACGCAACAATGTTTGAGGTCAATTGAGGAAAAATAATTTGGATCGTATTTTCCTTAATAGCGGAAAAAAAATCTGTAGAAATTCTGAGAATGCGAAACCGATAAGAAATACTCGAAAGGAAATGAGCAACTTTTTCCGTTTTACGCTAAAACAGATATTGGCGAAGATCGTACTCGAAATTTCAGTCTCGAGACACTAAAATTCAATATTAGGATATTCCACGTTTCGAATTTCAGTCAAAACAGCCAATACCTGCCAATGTAATCCACAATTGTAGTACAACTGGTTGGAACAAACAAATGTAATCTTACCGATATAACAGCGATTATAAATTGCCGATTTTAAAGATTGTAAACAATAGCAACTATTGTATCATCAATATTCGACGTACAGGGAAAAACAATTAACCGTTTTGGGTCCCACGGGGTATTGAAAAAACAGTGTCGAAAAATTTCGAACAGCGCGACCGCGCTTCGGTGTCCATTTCATTTGAAATGTGCTGGGTTTTCTCGACATAAAATTTGCAGAGCGCGATCGCGCTGCTTGGGACTCAAACGGTCGAGCGAGAGCGAAAGAAACAGAGAGAATGAGTATTTTCAGCTCGATCAAAGTACATGTATGTGTACACATGAGATATCTGTACCTATTTCTATTGAAACTTGTGTACACAAAAAAACATGCGAGATAATTTATAGAATGTGAGATAAACGGAGGGTCTCGTCGATATCGCTTTAATTGCTTAGACCGATACAAATTTGAGATACACAAAAAAAGTTTATCAGCAATCAGGTGGAATCTTCACGAGAACGATGAATTAGCTTTGAGTGTGTATAGGGAAACTTCGCGACGTATCTCCCACCTCGAGGGTCCATAAATGCGGGAAGAACGGCGAAGAAATTACCAGTTGGTCTTAGATTTTAGATCGGATCGCTCGAGTTCGCGAGAGATCGGCGAATGTGCGGCAATTGAAGCGTCACGGATAGTATCGGCAGTCGTCGATCGCCGCCTTCTATTGTATTTATTTATTGTTTATGCGTAAAAGTGAGAGTGCAGGCTCGTGAGAGAATGACGGATTGGAATTTCGACGACGTCAGGGTGTTCGACGACGCCCTGGGTTATACCGATATCCTGAGGGAAATCATCCGCTCGGAGAACCAAGAGGATGCCTTTCACATCGCCGATATCGGCGACATGGTCAGGAAACACCGAAAGTGGACACGTTTGATGCCAAGGGTCACTCCTCATTTTGGTGGGTTCGGAAAATATTCAGAAATTTGGTCGGTTCGGAAAATACGAATTTTTCTGAAACCGAATTGAAGGGATTTAAATGTTTCTTTTTTCTTTTTGGTTTTTCAGCCGTGAAATGCAACTCGGAGGATATAGTTGTGAAGCTTCTGGCTGCCCTAAATGCCCACTTCGATTGCGCTTCACAGGTAAGCGGAGTTCCAGGGATGAAAATTGAACCGCAGAAAAATGCAATTTCTGAAAAACATTGTTCCTGAAAAAAAAAAAAAATTATAATAATTCACTATAGTGAATTATTATAATTTTATATAGTATAGTATTTTTATTTATTTATTTAGTATAAAATACTTTTTTTCCCCAAAAAATTGTGAAAATTTGTCTTTCACCAGAACACTAATTATTTTCAATATATATTGAATCATTGAAACTCTAGGAACCAATTGTTTATAAATATACAAGGAAACAATTAAAAAAAAATTAATTATAAATTAATTTTTTTAATTATCTCTTCTTTGATCGTAGGTTTTTTTGGAATAAAATATATGAGAATGAGGGAAATTATCAAATGGGAAATTACATAAATTTCGAGTTTCCTTTTTCCCCACGTGTAACGACCAGGGATAGTATGGCAGATATCTGGGACTAATCCGTATGATTTGAAATTGCAGCAGGAGATAAGACAGGTGATGCAGCACGGAGTGTCGGCCGACCGGATCGTCTTTGCGAATCCCATGAAGCAGCCGTCTCATATAAAATACGCAAGAAAAGTTGGCGTGGAGCGGACGACCGCGGATACCGAGGTGGAACTTCTCAAAATCAAAGAGCTTTACCCGGAAGCCAGGTATTCCTATGATACTTTTGGGCCGATTGTGACATTTTTAGTGACATTGGCTTTTACAAAAAAATTAAAAATAATGGTTACAATATTATGTAAGAAAATTTAAAGCAAAACAGTAAAATTATATATTAACAAAAAATACCTGTTACTTATTAAAAAAAAAAGGTTAATGAAAAATGGTTCAAATAAGGTAAACTACCCTGTAATTGACCGCAGGGTAATCATCCGCTTCCGAAACGACGCGACCCTGACTCAGTGCTCGCTGGGGAGGAAATTCGGATGCGATCCGGATACGGAAGCTGTAGAATTGATGCGAATGATGAAGTCACTGGGCCTCAAACTGGAGGGTTTCAGCTTCCACGTGGGGAGTCCCTGCGGCGAAGTCACGGCTTACAGTCGTGGAATCAGAGTCGCGAGACGATTGATAGACGTCGCCAAGACTCTCGGCCTGAACGAGGCTCGATTGATAGACATCGGGGGTGGAATGCCCGGCGAAAGTTACGCCGAATTGGAAAGTGTAAGGCAATTGTCGATAAGCGTCATGGGGGACCATGGATTTGCACGTTCCAAGTGGATCATGGTCATGGTGGTGGTCGTAATTGGATCAAAATGTACAGTCCCTGGGGAATATAAATTTTTGAAATATTTTCAAAGAAGGCTTGAAAATCGTTCCATTTTATGGTGTATTTTATTATTATGAAATTAATTGAATTTTAGGGAAGCAAAATATGAAATTAACACTAAACCTACCATGGAACGGTCAAATGACCTTTTTCACATGTATTTTGAATGGCTTGGTGACGTCACGGTAGGTTTAGTGTTAAAGTAATAATTCAAATTAGTGTTATGAAGGTGACGTTTTTGTGCGGCCTTTTTTTATGCAATTTTCTTTTGTGCGATTTTTTTTTTTTTGGATATTCACATCCTGCACAAAAAAATATCCCATAAAAATCGTCGACACAATAATTCAAATATTAGGTTGGCAACTAAGTAATTGCGGATTTTGGCATTTATTTGCTTTGAAAAATCGGCAATTACTTAGTTGCCAACCCAATAAATAAATTTAAAGCCGATAGACCGATGAAAGAAAATACATTTATTCGAAAAAAGGGACATTTAACAAAAAATATTCAATTTTTTTTTTGTTAAACAGATTTCCAAAGAAATCAACGAAGCCATAGAGGACCTGGACCCATCGATAGAAGTCATCAGCGAACCTGGAAGGTATTATGTCACTTCGGCCTTCAGTTTGGCAGCATATTTGCATGGGAAAAAAACGATACGGGAAAACGGCGAGCTCAGAAGAATGTATTACGTGAACGACGGCGTTTATGGCTCCTTCATCGAGGAGCTTTTGGATCTGAGACAAAGGGTACCGGTACCCTTGTTCAACGTGAGTAGACTTTTCCTCAAATACACCTGGTGACGTAAAAAGATGGGCCTTCTTCTCGATTTTTTTTTTCTTTTTAACGCTATTTCTACCTTGCCAATTAGCATCCGATCATTCAACCCATCAGCGAGGAAAAATACCCATCGACGGTGTGGGGTCCGACCTGCGACACTTTTGACTGTATATTAAAGGATGTGATGTTACCCGAGCTTTATGTCGGAGACTGGTTGGCATGGAAAGACATGGGGTCCTATTCCTTGGCTTTGGCTACACCCTTCAATGGGTTCCCAGCACCGGTGGTTTATCCGGTTGCCCGTAAAACCGATTGGTAGTGTATTTTTAACTTTATTTTCCTGTAAATGGAAAAAAATATATAAATATGTAAAATTACAGGCAAAAATGTGGAAATAAATTATGTAGGTCCCAAATTTTTAAATGATAAATGAATCAAGATTGAAATGAGTTGAATGCATTTTTTTGCAACAATATATAATGCACTTTTCATTGGATGGGTCATATATTAATATTTCTTAATATTTATGTCCCTTTTTTTCCTGTAAATGGAAAAAAAATATAAATATATAAAATTACAGGCCAAAATGTGGAAATAAATTATGTAGGTCCCAAATTTTTAAATGATAAATGAATCAAGATTGAAATGAGTTGAATGCATTTTTTTTGCAACAATACAGAATGCACTTTTCATTTGATAGGTGATATATTAATATTTCTTAATGTTTATGTCCCCTCAAATGTTTATTATATAACTCATATATGTAATTTTGAAAATTATGATAATACGAATAGCGTTATGATAAATAGCAAAAGTCAGAGGTATCTTTATTGACTAACGTTTTGCAGTAATTAAAATGCTATCACTTGCAATGCTTCTGAACGAGTAATTCTACCTTTGTACCTGTTGGGCGCCTTATATCGCGTTTGATTCTTTAAATATTGATAAAAGAATTGTAACTTACGGAAAACGTAAGTCCATTCGAATATGAATGAACGATAAGAGTAGAGAGATAAGTGGAAAAACATAAAAATAAAAATATGTATTTTTTTCATATTTTTTTTCCTTCAATAACAGTAACAGAAATACTAATGAGAGTGATTAATAATAATAATAAATATTAATTTCATGGCGTGTTCAAATTTGTTGTAACATTTTCGTGTAAAAGAATTGACCCGCGATATTTTGAAATTTCTTTAAAAATATAAGATATCTAATACTTTTGTTTATTTTTTTCTTTTCCAGGGAAGATTTTTTGGCGGAAGTAAAAACGTTGCGAAATTTCAAAGGAACGAATGACGAAAAAAACGAGAAGAAATTCACCAACGGTTTCAACCGATACCAGTGAAATCATGCTTCGATTATTGAATTTTATTTTTATTTTAATTATTATTTCATTATTAATGACGTATTTTGTTGCAATAAAGGTATTCCTTCGTATTTTCAATTTCTGTTAGAAATCGTATCTTGTTGGATATCTATCCTAAGATTTATAATTATTTTCATATGTTGTACAAATAAGTGCGGATTCCATTTGCGAATTCCACAAATCTACAATTTCAATAGAATAATCGTCATTCCTCTCTGGGGCAGTGGGACGTATACGACCCACTTACTGATTTTCCACTGTTTTTTTTTTACGTTTCTAATTTAGTTTACAGTTTTTAAAAACACAAGCATTTTTTAGGTTCTTGGGAGTTGCGACTTTTAAAAAAGTTTGAATTAGGTACCACTGTTTCTGTCCTTGGGTAGGCCAATAATTGCAACAAAAGTTGCACCGAAAATTGCACCAAAAAATTACGTCATTAATTGCACCGAAAATTATGTCGAAATTTGCACAAAACAATAGACCAAAAAATTACCCAAAACTTGATTAAACAAAAAATAGGTAATAAAATTATAGTTCCGAGAGAAGAAAATCGACAATTTATTTCTTACCCCAATTCGAAAATCCAAGGATCAATTTACGTGAAAGTGGTAATTCATTTCCAAGTTTTTAATAAAATTTGTTAAAAAAAAAACCCGAATATTTTTTCAAATATGCTCCTCAAAGGGGTAGCATAAGTCACCAGAAACATGGGGTAGAATTATTTTGCACCAGTAGAGCATCGAGTTGGAATAGAAAAAATGCCAAAAATCGGACATTTTGGGTATTCCCTGCTAATTTTCAGTACCGTCGAGCACCCGAGGTGTCGTCAACCCGCTTTGGCTATTGTCACCAAAGGAGTTAAAGCTGCCGGTGGTGAAGTAATACTTCCCGGATCTGAAAACCATAAACGAGGTATTGAAATTACCTTTGCGGTATCTCGATAACTGCAGCGAAAGCGAAGTGGAAATAACATACATATTTGTCGGCACGGCGTATCCGTAGAAAACTCGCTGATTCTCGTCACATCGGCCTAGGAGGTAGTTACCGTAATAGTCGCATTGAACCGCTGCGAAAGCTTCTGGATTCCGCACGGATTCCGCATAAATGCGCCAGGACATGTGGTGGCTGCACAAACCTGTCGAACAGAATGTATTTTGTAGTTTTGTCCCATGTAAATTTGTCTCATGTTATTTGCATGCGAGTCGTTGCAACCGATCGTCCACCGACCAGTGACCGAAAGAGTACCCGGAGATTGAATTTAACACCATTCTCAGGGTTTACAAAAATAATAACTGCGAATAAACTAAAATATCCATTTTCACTGAACAATACGAAGACAATCGACCGAAGGACACCGAAACAATTGTCGATACTTGGTCGCTATTGTTACACAGAGCGATTAATGCCATGTCGAGTCAATTGGTAAAATAGTAAATGGTGTTATAGCAAAAAAAAGCTTATATTGTTAAAAATATATATTGATGATAAATATATGTATTGATTTAGCACTCAAGGGATTAAAAGAAAAATTAGAAATTATAATTTTTGAAATGAAATATTTTCCTTCGCTCTTCGACGAATAGCAACTTTTATATGATACATAGAAACATATATTTGTATGCTCTTGGAAATAAAACAATTTTTATTCGAAATCTTGCACTTCTAGAAAAAAAAAACGTAGAATGAATGAAAATGGTTGCATACAAAGTTGTGGTTCTCCAAGCTGACTCATTATTTAAGACTATCAGTCACATATATTGAACATTGGCCTAACCTGTGCTAATTGTTTTGATAAATATTTCATTGAAGAAATGATATCCAAAGAAAAGTATGACAAAGATACAATAACAAGAAAAGATGACAAAGTATACAATAACAATTCTTGTACTTCGATAAATGTCTGTTGTTATGTTGAAAGTACACAACTAATAGCGTGTATGATATTAGAACCATATTTCACAACATATGTACCTTATCTCAATTTGTCAACATTTATGATCACCAATTAATGATGTGGGTAATACTTATCTGTTTACGTGATATATGTTTCAATATTGACTTTTCATTATAAAATGGCATTTAAATTATTGCATCTCATGCATACATTTGGAAGTTATGTGATCATTCGAAGCCGGTAAGTTTCCGTTTCTCGCAACTTTTCCATCGCATTTCATGCAATGGAACATGAGACTTAGAGAATTTTGATATATTGAAACTTTGACACTTTGGGGACATGTCCCTTGGACATTTCATCATATTTTTTTCTGAGAAACATAAATTTGTATCCATTCAATTTCTCTAAAATGACAAACTTTCGAATAAAAATTATTTTTCTTTATCGAAAACCAAAGAACAAATATTTACTTTCTAATCGTTTTCAAGGTTCAATTGAAAGTGAACTTTATTTTTCTCAAAGCAAATTGTTCTACCAAAATTTTAATTTCTACAGAGTCAAATGGTCTAACTAAAAATTGTAGCTTGTGAGTATTTTTTTTCCAAATGTTCGGTGCTAAACTTACTGTTCAAACTGAGCGGCACGGAGATCAAATTACACCCTGGCTGCGGCCGGACACCTCCGTTGGCATAAAAGTCCACTGTCCCGGTCTGCTCCGCAGTGCCATACAATCCACCGTCCGTGTGAATAGCGTCAACGAAATCCGCGCTGTTGGCATCCACGTGTTCCGCTCCGAGCTGGTAGAACCCGGGATTAGCTGCGTCCAGAGCTGGGAGCGAACAGAGTTAAAAATTGTAACACCTATGGGGAGCCAAGGTCGAACCGAAACCACCTCGAAATCTAACCTACCGGTGATACGGGGGAAGCGATATCGACTGTATTTGCCGATAAACCCTGCAATTTGGGCCCCCAAGGAGTGGCCGATGATATGCAGCTTCCTCGGGTCGAGACCCTTAGCTGCGATGAGGTCGTCTAAGAGCGCGGACAGTTCTTTGGCGATGGATTGGCACCTGGAGGCGACCACGAGATAGTTGCCGAAGGCTAATTCGCTCCAGTCGACGACCATGAGGTTTTCGCTTCCACGGAATCGGTAGGCTGTTTGATAAGAAATGCAACCGATACACGAAATGCAACGAATGGATGGAATGCAATGAATGTAAGAAATGCAAGGAATGTAATGAATGTAAGAAATGCAAGGAATGCATGGAATGTAAGAAAGGCAAGGAAATGTCTCTTCAAAAATTTGATTGGAACCGATAGAATTTTATAGTTTTTAATCAGATTTTCGAGCGCTGCAATAATTATCCATATTTTTCAGGGTTAGCACTTGGAAGAGCCTAGCAATTATGGGACAATTTACCGTCGACGATGGTCCGGATGCTTTCGTTGCTGAAGTGCTCCTGGTACCCGTGGATGTAGAAGGCGGTGCGACTGGAGCTGTTGATTCCCTGCAGAATTTCCCCTTCCGCGGTCAACGGCAGGTCGAGAGGCCCAGAACGAAAATATTGCCTGCAAGGTGGTTTTGCACGAATCTTTTAATTAGAGGAACCAGATACCCCAAGTAGAAATTTTAATACGTCGTGGATAATTACCCATTGTAAACCCTGAGGCGGATTTTCGACGAAATTTGCTGCAAATCGTTACCGCCAGGAAGCAGATTCTCAACTGGAAAAAAAATGTTACCAGATACAATCCGAATCCTTGGAATGGAATGTGAGAAGACATCTATCCGGAGATATCCCTAAAGTTCCTAGATTCAATCTTAGATCCAGTACGTGAAATTAATCGTGACAAAATACAATCCCGAGCGAGGGATGTGGGTCCATAGGACGAGATTTTGGCCCTAAAAATGCTGAAAAACTTGAATACGTTGGATTTATCTGATAACGATCTTTTTCATAATTTGAGTTTTTTGCAATTTGAGCTTTAAGCGATATCTTTTCCATTTTGACGAGCCCAAATCTAAGTCTTTCCATTATTATAAAAGAAAAAACCTTTTTTTTTTTGCAAATTCAAGCGCATTCTTTCAAAATCAGCCTACTCACGCATGATTTTCTTTTTTATGTATGTTTTAGGAAGCCTCAAAACGGATTTTGGCACACTTAGGGCCAAAAAACCGACTTACGGACCCTCATCCTTTTCTCTTAGGGAAGGAGAGAGAGAGAGAGAAAGTAGAAAATTATTGGGAAAACCAGAAACCACTTCGGATTTCGACACAGGGTCACTTACTGATCCCGAATATCCCGGTAGAGCGACATACTTGGACGCAGAAAATCAGGAATATCGGGGCACCGATCCCTCGGATGAACATCGTTACGGGCAGACTTTCTTCCCCTCGAAATTCGCGTCAATCGAAACTGAACATCTGGATGCCAGTCACCGCCGTTTTTTTTTTGCCCTTCACCTCGAAGTTCCAGTTCCTGGATCACCGGGACCGCTCGAGATCGCCGATGTAAGACGGATCGCGGCAAGATTTGACCGGACTAACGCAGGAAAGATCCTTGGGGTACGTTATATATACCCTCGTGCCCTCTCTCTCTTCTTTGAGCGCCGTGAAAACGGAACAGAATAATGAAAAACGGCTTCTCGCGTTCCCCCGAGCGCATATTTGCTGTAGATTGTGGAGTAACAAACGAGTTACATCACGAGCCAAACGATCTCGTCAGGTATGGCACGCCACGGCCGATAAGCGTCACAGAAGCCGGTGCCTTCGTGTACATACGTTTCATAAGAATCCGTACACCAGATGTCCCATTCAAACCGTGTACCGGTTAACAAAAGTCCAGCGAGTCCACAAAAGGCTGTAACAAAAGCAAAAGTAAATAATCGAATCGATAACGATTTCCCGATCGCACACGGATTTTTCCGATTTATGGGAACTTTTGCGTTTCCAGAGTACCTCGGAGCGGCCCAAACGGGCAAAGGAGAGATTTTCCCAATTTTTGGAAGGCTCTGGAAGCAGCCAAGTAAGAATTCCAGCCTCTGGAGCACTTCCACTGGAAATTCGTGCCTTTGGAAGCGGTTCAAAGAAAGACTTCAACTTCCAGGAGGTCTTGGAGCAGCGCAAATGGGAACGTTTTGGCCCCGGGATACCACAAAACAGCAAAAAAGATGCGACCTTTCACCTCCAGGACACAGGCCAGTTGAGAATTTCTGGATCTGGAACAGGTTGAAACAGTGTAAAATGGTAATTCGTGCCTGTGTGATACCTTGACGTAATTCAAAGGAGAATTTTCCGTCCCTGGAACTCTTTAGGGCACCTGACGATTGGATTTTTGACTCCAGGATATTTTCGAAACAGCCTCGATGGAAATTTCTGTCTCTGGAACTCCCTGGAACAGCTAAAAAGAGGATTTATGCCTTCGGAGCATTTTTAAACAAGAAACTTCTGTCTCTGGAACTCCCTGGAACAGTTAAAAATCAGATTTGTGCCTTCGGGACACTTTGGAGAAGTCAAAATGGTAATTTTTGTACCTGGGATTTCCTGGAGTAATTAAAAGTAGGATTTGTCTCTTCGAAACGCGTCCAAAGGGCCAGGAAAGTAGGGAGTTATTCCTCAATTTTCCTGTAATCGGCAATTCGTAATTATTGAGAAATATAAACGAAAAGTAAAAAAAGTCGAAAGGGGCTTGGAATGGAGAAAAAAAAAACAAAGAAACGCGTGACTACGATTTTCTCTCAAATTGTTTATTCTTATATACAGGAATACTACATTTGATGTAAATACATACGTATAAAAGCGAAACTGATTCATCCACGGGTTGGTATTTCAAGCATGAATTGATCAAAAGGTCAATCTTATCTTAGGATTAATCTTACGTGGGTTTTGGCTCAGTGTTTGGGACAACTTCCTTCCATCTATAACAAAGAAAAACTCGCGTTTAATATCGGACCCGTAATCAAATTCCATACTTTCTATTCATATACAAGAGCACGGGGAGAGGGAGTATCTCTCTCCAAATCACGACCGTTTTACCCAAAAAATTGGAAATACTAGAATATCGGATTTTTTCAATGTAAGAGACGTCCGAACGAGCACTTACTCGATCGCAGTTCGACAGGAGTGCTTCTCCACTTCCGGCAGGACCTTCTTCTCGGCTGCGAGCAAGTCCTCCCCAGGAATGATTTCTTCGTATGGTGGTTCAGACTCCAAGGTGTCGCGAACCTTCGGAAGAAAAAAAAAATAGTAAAAATTCGGTAAACAAATCAATGCAATTTCATTATTCCCCAACTTTTTCTATAGGGGAATAATTAATATCCAAAAATCTCATCTCCAACAACCCAAAATAAGGAATATATTGTCCGTAGAAAACAATATTTTCCTTATTTTTGGTTGATGGGGATTAGAATTTTTGGATATTATTTATTTTTGGCGTATCGCCTTTCCAAAAATAAATAATATCCAAAAATCTCATCTCCAACAACCCAAAATTAGGAATATATTGTCTGAAGAAGATAATACATTTCTTATTTTGGGTTGATGTAAATTCGAATTTTTGGATATTATTCATTTTTGACATATCGCCATTCCAAAAATAAATACCCTTGACATATATCCTTGTTAAATGTGATATATTTAAATATTATAAATATGAGATAATGAATATGGTATATTTAAAATGATAGAATTATATAATATGTAATTTTAAACACTTCGAATAATTTGTGGTATATAATTAGCATTTATAATTATCATTTACAATTATGGTTATATATATATATTGGGTTGGGGAAAAAGTAATTTCGGTTTATCCCATTGGAAAACATGAAAAAAGCCGAAATTACTTTTTCCCCAACCCAATATATATATGTATATATACAGGGTGGTTCACCACATTTTGCCACTTTGCCATTACGCATAGCAAAATAATGGCGAAATGTGGTGACTCACCCTGTATGTGTTACATATCCTTGACAATTCCGACCATTCTCGTATATACAATATACTTACGGCTTCAACGGCTTTGAAAACACGGATAAAGTTCCGCCCGGCTAATTTCTCCAGGTCCTCCTTCGACCAACTTGGCTCGCCTTCCTGATTGTTCTGCAAGCGATCGAACAGATCCGGATACTTGGACACATCCTCCAGCCCTTCCGGCATCCTAGAAAAAAAGAATCAAAGAGTTCTCAAACGCTCGGATTCGCGTGGAACCGGTTACTCAAATACGGACTTACTCATCGACGCCGTCGTAATCGGCACCGATGCCGACGTAGTCCACTCCGATCAGGTTCCTGATATAATTGATGTGGTCTAGAAAATAATTCGACATGAGCGAGGATGAATTGAAATCGGCGGCAACCGATCACGGCAACTCACCAACTACATCCTGCATCGTCGCCTTTCGAGTTTCATTGCAGTTGACGAAGCCGCTGTAGAAATTCACCATGACCACGCCCTCGTTGGTTTTCTGCAGGTGATGAGAGGAAAAAGTATTAATCAAATATTAAAATAAGTGTTAGAAATTAATTTCAAATTAAAGTTATATATTATAAATATTAAAATATTATTGTAAACAATTTTTTATAATGATATTTTTATAATAATAAAATTTTGTTTTTTTTTTCAGGGGTTTCATGACAAAAATGGTCCCAGGAAATTTCAGAAATTTCGCGAACAAAAATATTCAATTGCAGAATAAATTTCCGAAAAATACAAAGAAATTTTGGGAACACCCAAGGAAATTTTGTAAATTCCCTGGGAACATTTTTGCAACAATAAAAAAATATTTAATTGCAGAATAAATGTCCGAAAAATCCATATAAATTTTAGACTTTCTGGGAACACTCAAGGAAATTTTGTAAATTCCCTGGGGACCTTTCTGTAACAAAATCTTTGAAAAAATTGCAAATTACAATGAAAATCATCATAAATTCCTGGGAAATGCTTTCCCTACGGGACGAGTTGTCGCCAAATATCATACGTACGACCATTTCGAGGACATCGTCCGGTACGTTTCTGTAGTTGTCGCAAAGGGCAAATGCAGACGAATGCGAGAACATGACCGGGGCTCCCGTCATACCCAAAACGTATCGCATAACGTTATGCGACACATGCGAGAGGTCCACCAGCATACCCAAACGGTTCATTTCTTTGACGATCACCTGGAAAGATTTAAAAAAAAAAAGAGATGAACTTTCCATTGAATCTGGGAGAGATCGAAATCGGGATTGAGATCAAGATAACAATCCAAATTGAGAAAGCGACGAATTAGGCAGACTCACCTGTCCAAATTCCGTGATGTTCAGCTCGGGTTTGTCTCCGACTGGCGACGCATCTGCCCTGTTGCATCCATGCAAAATATAAAAAATGAATTTCAAGTGGATCACCACTAGAATTTTTGTAGCATAAATCGACAAAACAATTTTGTTTCATCAAAATGGATATTTATGGTGATTTTGACATTCTATTTAATAAGTACACGGTAAAATTTACCAGGGTGTGTTGCAGGAATGGGTCAAGGTCACGTAGCGCACTCCGAGTTCATGGAAGAGCCGCAAAACTGCCAAACTCGAGTCGAGAGAGTGACCACCCTCGACGGCGATCATCGACGCGATTTTCCCACTTTTCCAGGCAGTCTCGATATCATCGGCTTTGGTGACGAGCTGCAGGTCTTCCGGGTAGTTCTTTATCAGCCGTTTTATCACGTCGATTTGACGCAACGTGAGTTGCACGGTGTCCTGGTATTGAGACTCGCATCCCGTGTAGGCCACCCAAAACTGGAACGATACGATCGATACGTACGGAGGTTACACATTTTTGTTCGACGTGTAAAAATTGTATTTTTCGAACTTATTTCTAAGGAACTGGCAATACATTATTATTACAATCGACTCTATATTATTAAATATTTTTTTATACATTTCTTATTACATTTCGTGCTAGTTGAAAATGAATATAAATGAAAAAAACAGCTCTATGATTTTTTTCCGATTTACATTTTCAGTAAACCGGCAGTGCGAAATCCTTCAGATTGGGTATCGACTGTCGCTTTATTCAAAATATCTTCCGATCCTTGTTAAGTTGTTGTATAAATGAACTTTAAATTTCCACCGATAAGACTTTTCGAGTATGTAGCGATAGAGCACGTTCACGCGTTTCCTTCTTTCGTGCGAACCTCGGACTTAGGTACTAATTCGATAGTGCTTTTGTTTTCCATAAAAATTGCAATCGATCCTATCGCGTTCTCTGTCGGATCGTGTAATCTTACAAAAATATTTCAAGGGCGCGTTCCAGATACATTTTTTCGACATTTTGTTGATGGATCGAAGGATCAATTTGAAATGTCTCAACGCGAATGAAATCGTACACGTATGAAATATTGAAACTAGGAGAAATATTACTAGAAATTTTCTGTTTCAAAAGATTTCAGAAATTCCTTCGAACTTACTTGAGCTCCCAATTTTCCAGCTCGCAGCCTGGGTAGATCCGTGTAACAAGACTTGCAGACTTTCTTACCGAAGACGCTGTCTTCGGTGAGGTTCTTCTCGAAACTGAATGCAGTGATGTTGTTGTTCAGATGCTCGTACAAGTTGTAGGGTAAGTCGTTGTGCCTGAAAAAATGATCCTTCGAGTCTCCATTCTTCTCTTACAGAATACAAAAAATTAGGACTATCTCCCCCCCCCCCCTCCTTTCTTCAAAAATATGAAATCCCATAAAAAACAATTCTCAAAATCCACGACTATGTTACAACAATTTTCCAAACATTCTACCCCCTTTTTTAACCTTCGCTCAACAAACTTTTCAGGAATATATTATAATTTATAATATTATAATTAAAATATCACAAATAAAGAAAATTTTCTAGGTCATTCAAGTTATATATATGCAAGTCAGACTCCGGCGCCCTCTACCGGACTGAAACATAACTAGAAACCTTACTGCCACCTTGACCACATATGGCGTGAATATGGCCCCAGTATGTCCAGTGGTTCGTCACCGATAATGCGGTTTACTCACGCGCAATGCGTGGAAAGAGCCGCGACCGATATACTTGCGAGAGACTTTCGAAATACTTGTAGCGGGATTGCAAACTCACCCGTCAATTAGTGGCGCAGAATCGAGGGCGTCCCTTCCCTTGAACGGCACCGCCGCCCTGCCATCGACGCTCAGGCCCACGGAGAGGCCCACGATAAATATTAACAGTACTACGCCAATGCCTATGTTTATAAGAAGAGCTTTACCGGTACAGTACTTGGTAAGTAATTCTGCAAAGAAATGCGGTTTGTCTTGGAAACATTTTAAACGGGCAACAATCACGAGTATTTGCGAACTTGACTACCGCGGTTCTTTACTAAACGTGGCAACGTCGCAAGAGAGTAACAAAATGGTCGTTCATATTATTTGAGCCAATCAATGCACAAATCGACTACCTCCATTTTTTTCCATTTTTTTTAACCGTCTGAGTGCCAAGCGGCGCTACCGCGCTTCTTCCGTTCCAAGTCCAAAAATGCCAGCATTTTTAAACTACGGAACGAAGAGGGCGCCACTGCGCCGCTTGGCGATTTTCGATTTGGAAACAAAAAAGCCCTCTGTCACTGAAACGGTTGAATTTGTCATTTAAAAGGGATTTTAAAGGGCAATAAATGCTACTTTCTCATTTTTGTCAACATTATTCACTTTCTTTACGAAGTTAATCTATTTGTCCACCGAACGGGTCATTCCTCGTTGTTTTCGTAACCACGAAAAAAAACGGCACATCAGTGGCGTAGAAAAACGTAAAGTATTTTACGCGACGTTGCCACGGCTCAATTCTTGCCGGACGATTATTATGCGTTTGTAACATATTTCTCCACTGAATTTTATTTATTGCTTAGCTCACAATTAACCAATCGTTACAACTCCAATTGATTGAAAATTATCGAATCTTTATTTATAACTGAAAAATATCGTTCAAAACTGCCTGTTCAATGTACACCAATTTCGAATGTCAACGTAATTAATTGCCCGTTTTCCATAAGACTCTACATTAAAGGGATCATTTTTTGAAGCATCGAATAACACATCTATCAAATTCGGACAAAATCTGGGGCTGTTAACCGTTTGAGTGCCAAGCGGCGCCATCGCGCTTCTTCCGTGCCATGTCCAAAAATGCCAGCATTTTCGAAACGCGGAATGAAAAGAGCGCCACTGCCCCGCTTGGCAATTTTCCATTTGGGAACAAAAATGAAGACCTCTGGCGCTCATCCCTGTACGCCAGTGGTTCCCAAACTTTTTTTTCCTACCGCCCCCTTTCCAGAAAAAATATTACTTAGCGCCTACTGGAAATTAATTTTTTTCTGAATTTTACAGTTATTCATCGCCCCCCAAATGCACCGGTGGCCATCACCACCGCCCCCCTGAATCGCTGCAGCACCCACCAGGGGGCGGTGGCGCCCACTTTGGGAATCACTGCTGTACACGATCACGAAGTAGGGGTAAAAAAAGAATGATCGGCTAAAAACAAAAAAAATATCATTTTCCTTTCTTCAGACTCCGGTGACATAACAAAGCGGTAAATGAGAAACAATAAGTTAATATCAGTTCGTATATCCATGAGTATGCAGATAACGGGTATAAGGACGATACAGCTATTCCGCTAATGATAGCATCAACGAACGGTTACATCGAGAGGGCTGTATAGGAATGTGCAATACGGACTCTGATAATCGGGTATCGCGAATCACGTGCTCTTGTATTGTAGTTCACGCGGAAAGCTCGAAACCGTGACGCTGGACTTTTAGAAAAACATAGACCCTCGAGATCGAATTGAATGGAATCGAATGGAATCGAATCGATCGAACGATGTATCGAGGGCACGGACATCGATTCGCAGAAAATCGGATGTTTTTGAAACGGTTAGTTATCGAATGTTTTTTTCTTCTTCCTCGTATCGAACGTCGCATTTTGTTCGTTTTGAACAATGGCAGGAAGACAGCGACCTCTACCGGTGCACATTTGCAACAAACATTTTTTTTTCTTGATTTTTTTTTGTAGAAATGCGAGAAATATTCCAAAGCCACAAACCACTTCTGAAATATTTTCTATAAACAGAAAATAAAATACTAAAATATCGAAATTGGGTTTTCAATTTGGCTGCAATTTTTTTTTCGTTTTGGCAAAAAGGGAAAGAAATTCATTATCAGTCGAATCGCGTGATAAAGTTTCCATATCGCATGTATAATCACGAGTAGATTGATCAAGATCTTGTGACGCAATTTTGATCGTTGATAATCCCAAGCAGGCCCTCGTAAAATTCCGGTAGTCTTTAACACTAGAACTACCACGCCAAAATTCCCAAATTACTGGTTTTACAATTTCATTTTTAAATTTCTACTTCGCGTTACATTTTTCCATTTTTCAAGTCTATTTCTCAAAAAAAAAAATGAAAAACTCGAAAATTTATAATTAAATTGCTGAAACCTAATTATTTATGCCGATATATAATGACTCTTTAAAAATGGACTTAGGCCACTTTCAAAATAAACGGCACATTTGCTCGATTGTCGGTAGTCTAGTGTTAAAAAGTATCGGGGGAAAAAAGGACAAGAGTATCACGGTAAAAATTATACTCGATTCAAATTTACTAACGAAATAGGACGGGAAAAAAGGGGAGTAGTTAGGAAGTATCGAGATTCACCGGTAGATGGCTAACGCCGTCCCGCAATTGTAGTGGCCCTTTGGTGATTGAGAAATTCTCGCTATGAAGCGAGAATTTCGTATTAAACGCCACGAAAATGATTTATATGTATTACATATATACAATATAATACATATATTTATATGTATTGTGTAGGAATAATTGAGAATTATATTTCGAGAGTTTTTCCAAACCGATAATTGATCGTGGGGAAACAACTTCGGGCATGATTTTCAACTATCACGGTACCGTTACCAGAGAATATTATTCGTTATCGCGAGAAATGACGATGAATCTGGTTCTTGGTTGGCAAGAAAACGAGTTTTAATGAATAGCAAAAAGAAGTATGAGAAAGTTTGTTTATACCAGTCATATTTTTGAACTATCACTGTTACCGCTGATTGTGTAAACTTCCTCCCCTTCGCTATCACTGCCGAACCTCTACTGATGGCTCCGCTGTCGCCACACGGCTATTGAGCGAGATTTATTTTAATGCGTCACATCCGAGCGTATGTTGCTCGTATCTTGAACTATATTGTGCTGTTTATCATTCCGGGCTAATTTATAGCTATGCGAATCCACTTCTAATAGCGTTTCGAGCCGGCCAATATGGCCGAACGGTGAGAAAAATCTCACGCGGATTTAGGAAAATGTCTCACACACACAGAAACTTTAAATTTAATGAGACCGCGTACGTCAGCATCCGAGTGATCGCGGATTCGAATGAGACACCTGTATATGTAGATCGGGTTGCCTAATTTCAGGGAGAATTCTATGAAACGAACAATTCGTGGTTTGGAATACAGTAGAATCTCCGTACAAGATACCTTCGAATGCTTTCGTACAAAATACCACGGGTTCCCCTTCGCTAATCCACTACCCCCACTCCTAATGCCTCTTCGTCTCTGAATGTTTGGAGTCGCGTACTCCGTACAAGATACCACGGAAATAAATGAGAATTATTTACGCATAATGATTTTAAAAATTTATTATCATAAATTATTAATTATTTAAGATCACATTTTAATATTTTTTTTGGGTTTAAAATTTATAAAGGATTTTCAATGACTCGTAAACGTAGTTTTTTGTCGGGGAAGTGGCGTTTCCGTGACGCACTGGACCGGTATGTTTAAAATTGATTTACTTTTACGTGAGATAATTGCACAAACGGTAAAAATAACTTTTCTTCCCTCTTTCTTTCTTGTCGACGCTGCGAGAACTCCTCGTTCGCGAACTTCTAGTCACGTGACCAAAAAAAAAAGAAGGAAAAGGATATGGAACACAAAGCAACCTACATTATCGGTTCAACTTTAAACTATTTTGCATGGTATCTTATACGAAGGACGTGAGTTTCATTCCTCTCCGGCGTAGCAGGTCGCTGAATGGGGGAGGGGTAATTTTCGGAACCATATTCCCCTCCGGTCCCTTGCGGTATCTTGTACGGAGAATCTACTGTACTCAGACCGAAATTTTCATCGTAATTATTATTTCCTTATATCCTAATGGTTAAAGTTGTTATTCATCTTATTTTTTGTCGTTGAAAAATAAAACACCCTCTATATACCCAATCAAAGAGATATATTTTTATCGTTGTTTTTTCTTTTTTCATGAGTCGCTCATTCCTTGCTAATAACTAATAATATAAAATTCATCAATTACATACATTAATTTGTTATTAATTATATAATTATCAAAAGTATCAAATAGTTTTATAGAAAGGCGTGATATTAGGGTGTCCCATAAGTTTCTTCCTTTCCGGCTGGAGGTCGTACATAGCGTGGCGCGGAAAAAACTTATGGGACACCCTAATGTAACGCGCCACGGCAAAAGTTTCGCTAACTGGCACATGCGCACTGAAAATTAGGGACCAATGTATACAGTCCCTGGCCCTACTGACTCAAAGTTACGTTACGGTGCCAGAAAGGAACCATTATCACTATCGTCACGCGCACGTGAAAGATTCAAACCAGGACATATCTTTCGATGTCTTCTACAAAGGTAACGCTCTTTTTGTTTTTTTTTCTCTACTTTCAACCTCGTTTCTATGAATGTTAATCGCGGGTTTGATATTCGCCAACAATTGCTTCAAAAACCTCGTACCCGGACAATCGTAACGAATAAGGCACTTGTGCGATTGGTTATTTACGTTCTGTGACATTGTAGTGACCGTTTGTTTATACGTTACCCATGGACTTTCGGTGTTGTCTGTCCGACTTTAGAGGACGATTGTCGGTTTCCTTTTTGACAAATGCATGGTCGATTAATTTTCGATATCGGTTCGAGATCGGTCCGGGGTCCATTTTTGCGCACCACGAATTCTCGGCAACAGTCAATGTACATACATACACACACTGTTTTGGGTGTTACCGATGAAAGGACGATTGTTTTCAAGGAGATTTTTGCAACCGCGCATGCGCAAAAGGTGCCATTTTTCGCGGCAATTTTTCAAAGACATAGAAGTAGCAATTGTGTTATAAGAAATTCACAAGCAAGAGGAATATAATAATCGTACTATAATGGTAAATAATGTGGTATTCAAAGTAACAATAATAATAATGATAATAATGATTGCGATAACCATGATTACGACAATAATGGTAATGTTAGTGGTATAATATTGATGGTAAGAGTAATAACAATTGACAAATCACTTTTTTATTGAACTTTCACGAAGTGGCTACCAAACTGATTTTAGTAATAACTGTAATTGCTCTAATAATAATAATAATAATAATATCACAATAGCAATTGTAATAACAACAACAATAAAAGTAACAATAATGATAATAAGAATAATAATATCACTTATAATAATAATGATAATAATAATCATAACGACGTTACAAAATGACGTTTTTGCAATATTTCCAGAAAATGGCTAACGATTTGATCTATCAAAAAATGAAAGGCCTCAAACGACCTTACAGCTTCAACGACATCATGTCGAGCATCGACAAAGACCTGAGCAAATCCAAAATCCAAAAAGCACTGGAGGAACTCATTCGAGATGGCAAAATTTTTCAAAAGGTAAGTTTCGCCGATCCAGACCTTCCGTTATTTCTTCTTCGAATAACAGTCGCAAAAATAATAGTAACCGGAACAACAGTTTCGGAGTAATAGTAATTATTATTAGTTCTCCGATACTACAATTACAATAAAATACTACTACTATAATAACATCAATCATAACAATTAAATAATAACAATCGTAACGATTTCAGGTCTACGGGAAACAGAAAATCTATTGCGCCGCACTGGAGAATGCCGATCCCCAGGTTTTGATGAAAGAGGAGAAGGAATTCGTCGAAAGGGCGAAGCGACTGGAAGAGGAAATGGGAGAATTGGAGAAGGAGGTTCGCCTGAAGGAGTCCAAGCTGGCGACGTTGAAGTCCAGGATGACTTTGGAGCAGACCATGAAGGAGGGGCAGATGATAGACCAGAGGATCAAGGCCAAAACGCAGAAATTGGACGAGCTGATCGATTCCAGCGGTTCCGGAAGTGGCAGCAATCTGATGGAACTGCAGAGAATGAGCAAAGAGAATTTTCACAAGTATCGGCGAGAGTACCAGAAGCACAAACGCTGTTGCACGGAACTCCTGGATACTATTCTGGAGAATTATCCGGCTTCCAAGCAGGAGTTATACGAAGAAATACAGATCGTGTCTAAGACAGTTCAGTAATCGTTGGATCGGATTTTTTTTTTTTGTCGGTTCGAACCGAGGTGCAAAACTCCGGGTGTGATTTTCGTGACTCGTTTCTGTTTTTGAAAATGGTGGGAAAAAAAGGAGACTCTGGATTTTGAGTAGCGTCGTTGCTTAAATAATCATAAATAATTTGTGAGAATAAATTAGTCGTGATTTTTGGGTCGAGCGAGGCGAAAGCTGGTAACAAAACGAACCGAAGCGGGTGACGAGCTTCGGATCGGGATAAAATCCGGACTCGGTCCGTAGCAGAGTCAACCCAGCTGGAGAACTTGGTAGTAGGGAAGAGTATATTTTGGGGGAAAGTAAGTCTTCTGCTGCCGTTGTCCTGGTGGCGAATAGTTATAATAACCCTGAGGCCGAGATGGTTCCGAAGAAGCTGGACTGTAGTGCATCGGCGAAGCAGTTACGGATCTCTCGCTGGACAGTAGCTTCTCGATCCCACGAATACCCACGCACTGGCCATTTAGGCAGATCTGGAAAAAGAAAGAAATAAAACAGGAAACGTTGATATTGCCACGAAAGCCATTGTTGATCTTTTTTCTCCTAAAATGGCTCCTTAGGCACCTAATAAAAAAAGGTGGACCTTTCTTTCGATAGAAAATGGAAGAGGAAAGTACTTTAACTCGACCCTGGTCTATCGATTTTTGGACCTCGAGGCCGAAGAAAGATTTGTTCTTCCGTCGATGGAATCGAAGAAAAGGTAGGAAAGAGGGACCATTTTGTTCCGGTTCCTCGGTTCCAGAAAATCAGAAGCCTCGACTGGGTCTTACGAGGAGATCGCAAAGTCTCGGGTCACCGATTCAGTTGAAAGTGTGCATACTCGATGCCTGGTGCACGGTCGATGACTCCGAGAGTATGCGATCCTCTTGCACATTCCTCGGCTTGCCATCGAAGAAATGCAGATTTCGAGAAAACATTCGTACCATATCCTTGGCGCACTCGGAGCCCTCGGCAGCTGGGAACCTCGCTTCGCAAGCCCTGGAGCCATCGCTCGTGGGCAAAGTGCAGAACAGCCTGATGCACAAACTCGCGCCTTGCTGTTGGGAAACGAAGGTTTTAGAACAGTTTGAAATCTTTGATTCTTCTTCTTTTTTCAGATTTCGGAGTTCCAAATTCCCTTCGCGAAGTATAATTTGAAATTTACCGGCTCGCAAGGTTCGCTGCTGGGACCGAACCGTCTCTTGCACTGCTGTTCCGTGGACAGAACCTGCCCGGGCAAATACCTCGTGACTTGCTCGTCCGCCCTGGGTTTGTTGCGGAAACATTTGGCCTTATCCGAGCTGGAAACGGAATTTGCAGTGAGATGATGATGATGATGATGATGATGACCCACCGAAGTTCTTATCGTCCAGATTTTTGTCACCGAGCACTTACTTCAAGTAGGACCGAAACGAATTCAAACTGCAGTTGGTCCAGGAATATATATCTTTGTCCAAGTCGAACTGCGCTTGTAGGATGTGTCCGAAACGATTGCACTCGACCGACGTCTTCTCGCCATCGTGATGAGCTCCGAACCTGAAATCCAATAACCTTATTTAATTAATTAAATATCAAATTAATTTTAACCCTGAAGCGACCAGATAAAATGTAGAAACATACGCGGCCAGGTGGGGTCCGCGCGGACCCCACGCATTTTTTCCCAGAAATTCCATTTTTGATTTGTCTGTTTTTTGAGGCATTAATTTGAAAATTATTCCTTGAAAAGATATTTTGCGATTAATCGAAAAATCGCAATTAAACTTGCTCTGGGGTACGGTTGGACCCCACCTGGTCGCTTCAGGGTTAATATAATTCCGTTAGGTGTCGCAAATGTCAAATTACGAAATTCTGGCGTAATATTTATTTTTAACGATTAGGTTCGATACCTGATGTATCATAATTACACTGAAAATTAATGAATTATTGGTAAATAATTAATAAAAATTAATTAATAATTGGCAAATATTGTTACAATAGCTTCTGCGCTACCGTGGTCTCCCGATTCGTAAATATAGTAGCGATTTCAAATTAATAATTGAGATTTTTGAATTTCGAGGCCTTCGGTAATTGCTATTAAAAAAAAACCGCAATTTTTTTTTGGCAATCTACCTTTAATTTTAAAAAAAAATCGTTTACGTACAAGTGCCCGATTTCATGAGCCACGGGGATGATTCCACTGAAAGCGGAATCGTCTTCAACCAGTGCCACCGATTGCACCTGTTGCTTCAATTCGCTCCTTCGGCATCCTCCTTTTGTGTAAGCGTACCCTGTAGCGAAGAGGAAGCGCAAAAAAAATATTTTTATTAATCGAAACCCGGTATGGGGTCCTGGTAAAAAAAAAAGAAATTTTCAGGAATTACCCAAAGTTTCGCTTTTGCATGCAGCCGTTGTCCTCTCCGCTCCATCGAAGTTGCACAGGTCGAGTCTGCAATTGAAGCAATTTTTGCAAATTTTTTTTTTTACCATCCCTTTACCAAAACTATTACCCCCCTTACTGCTACTATATATATATATCAATATTGTACCCCCTTTGGTCTCTGTAACTAACTGCAGTTTCTACAATTGCAGGTTTCACGCTCATTTACCGGGTAAGGAAGAGAGCGACGTCATAGGCGTTACTTGGGAACCGCGATTCTTTGTACAGGAATTTACCGGAATCGACAAGCAAACCGTCAGCATCCAGCAATCGAGTACCGAGCAGCTGATTTTTCTTCATGTAAGGCATCGCATCGCTTTCCTGAAAATTAGTCATTTTAGCGAAGGTACTGAAATTTTTTAGAGCCACAATTATTTATATATAATTATTGAAATTAATTGTATTATGTAGAAACAATTCCAATTGAAAAAAATTTAACATTCAATATTTTACCTTTTTTCATATTTACATTAACAACAATTAATGCAAAAATTAACCATTCAAATTTATTAACTATTAAGTCGCTAAAAATTAAACGTTAAAAAACAGAAAATTTAAATATGAATATTTTTATTATTATTATTATTATTATTATTATTATTATTATTATTATTAATATAATATATCTTATATTATTTTATTATTTTATATTTAAATTTTTTTGTTTTTTTAGTGTTACAATTTAACATCAGCAACGGTTGGTGTTGAAAGTTCCAAAAAATCTGGACTCGAGCCATACTTACCACGGCCATAACGATCCCAGAGATGGAGAGCCGCACTTTTGGCCCTTGCAACACCCTGAAACGCAAGTCCACGGCGTTCATGAAAGCTATAACGTATGTTGCGGCTTTATACGCATCAGCACCCAGGGCTCTGAAAGAAAAAGAAAAATGGGGAAGGAAAAATTTTAATTCGTGACCGAGAAGAAAAAGGACACTTTATCGGCACTATTCCTTACTGGTATTCCAAGAAATCGACGAATACAAGGATTTCGGGGTAAATAACGTCCGGAGCTGGATCCACATCCCTGCGAGTCCTCCTTTCAACGTGGCCGTAATCTTTTAGAAATTTGAATAAAAAAAAAAGGTGAAATTAAAGCTGAAAAATAATTGGAAATTCGAATTCTAAAAATTCTAAAATTTCTACCAAAGGCGTCATTGTAAATTTTATATAAATAACTGTGACTCTACAAAATTTCAGTACCTTTCAACTTTTTACGAAATTCACGATATTTGTGATTTCTACCAAATTTCAAATTTTAATTTCGAATTATTCTCGAGCTTTAACTTCATTCTTTTTTAATCCACAAACGGGAGGTGCTTAGTAGAGCAATTATGCGTCTCTGCAAAATTTGGTATTAATTTAGAAAAATCTATTTTAATTATATAAAATTAAATTTATATATATGATTCTATATTTTTGCATTTATGGACATATACTTTTGGGTCTACGGACATATAATTCTAAATTTTTGCTTTTGGATTTTTAATTACATATAATTAACGCGGTAGAAATAGCATTAATCAAAAGAAAATCGCTTAGAAGAAATCTTATGGGTGCCTTTCTTCAAAAGTACCCACTCGTCTCACCTAAATTCAAGCCACCGAAGGATCCTTTTACCGGATTCCTCTTGAAAATGACATGAGAAACGAAAACCCCATTTTCGTCTAATCCCTGATTGATTTCATAGGTATACCCGGCGTGGGGCGACGAGAAATTCACATAAACCCTCGAATGATTCTGAGGGGCGCTTCCGCTGTAAGGGGTCACTCGTTTGGGCAGTGCACGGACGATCAGGTCTTCGCCGATGATTCCATCCTAGAAGAAGAAACCGATAATCTGCGAGAAACTACAAAATCCTGCTCAATCGCATCGCCGTTTGCGGGAAACCTATGATAGCAGCGGTGGAGCGACGCGTAGCGGTGATATCGCGAAGCTTTGGAACTTCGCTTCAAAGGAAGAAATTCCAAAAATTTCATAATTCGAATTTTATTTAATACCGATCGACATTTTTACTCCCGAGGTACGACAGAAAATTTATTCTAAAAAAAAATTGAAATTGGACAAAAGTTGACTCACAAAGTAAAGCTTTCCATCGTCCAACGCATTGACCACGAGCGCTGCGAGATTCGACTCGTCCTGAAGTGGAACCCCGAATTTCTCAGGATCCTACGTCCAACAAAAAAAATGTTTTTTGTTTTCTTTCTTTTAAAATTCACTTTTTCGAATTTGTTTTTTCTAAAATTCATTTGGGCGAATTTAGAAGGACGGTCCCCACTCACGTTGGACATTAATTGGTACATCAGCCCATTGGTCGAACCGGAATGGGCCAAAGCTTTCCAAATCGGCATGTGTTTCCCTGCCAGCAGCCCTTCGGTGGGCTTCAGGTACAAGTTGTACTCGTGATCGAAAGCTTTAACTTTCAAAGTCGACTCCACGGTGTGTAAAAGCGACCTCCTCACGCGTTTCGGTTGGTGCATAGTCACCACTTGGAATTCGGGCACTGAAAAGCGCAAGGGGTGTGGGTTTAGGGGTTGAAATTTGCCATTTCAATCGTTAATTCCACGTTAAGGGTTATTGGATGAATTATTTTTTGAGCGATTTTCGATTTCAAACATTGTAGGTGGAAATTTCTTTTATTAGGAGTTTTATTTACTTATTTAAACGTTTTGGGACGAGTTCCCTAAGGACAAAATATATACATTTTCAAAATACAAAGATATTCAGGAAAAACTTCTCTATTAAAAATAAAATTAAAATGAGAGATAAGTGAATAGATGGCATTTTGGTTCGCATTTGGTTAACAAATGAAATAATTTGTACAATAAAATGAGATACCAATATTTGACGAAATTATGGCAAAAAAAATATAAAGCATCAGCTGTGGAATAATTATTGTCAAAATATTGTTGCACCTGCGTGAAAATATGCGACAAATATCCCTGTCGTGAATTAATATTACGAAGGCCAACAGACTTTCGAAATATTTTCCACAAGGCCAAAAAAAATTAATCGAATATCGAAGTGGGACTTGAGTGTCCCAATATTTTGCATAAAACCCGCGTCAGTGAAAAGGGTGAAATAATGAAATGGATTAATTAGAAAACACGTGCTTACCGTTTTCACGATTGGTTTGGAAAATATATTGTATCTCTTCATCGGTCAGTATGTCGAGTATCTAGAAAAAGGAACTTAGGCTGCAGGTTGAACTCCCATTGGTAAAAATGAATAATTAGTAAGTTAGTAAAATAATTTCAATAGCTCGTTATCAAAATATTCTATACGCAAGTAATAATAATCTTGAATATTTAATATCAATGATAATTATCTAAATTGGTAATAAATTATTATTTTGATAATTCCCATATTTGAGAAAGTCTTGAAGTTGATGTTTGACAAATTTTCTGATGACGATTTACAAAAAAAAAAACCAAAATTTCTCAATTTTTCACAACTTTTTATTTTATTACTACAACTTTCTGAATTTTTCACCTCCAATGATCGCATTAAAATCGCAAGTTCGAAATTTCATTGTTAGCTCGCGAACAATATGGGACCAACAAAATCGTATTTTCTTCTGGTATGGGTTTATTTAAAATTTCTTATCATAAAGATGACAATTAATCTCACAGGGTGGGTTTCACTAATTTTGAAAATGATTTCGTGGTACATTTCTATAATATTGATATTGTCGTTGCATATAATTGTTACAATACCGATTTAGGAGAATCGCAATTGTTTTTGTAGAAAAATGAATTTCTGAATTATTTTACATTATTTTTATGCCAATATTTCATCCTTTCGATTTATCACTTAATTTCGCGCATGCTCTTTACCTCCTGCGACTGCAAAACCGGTAACATTACCGATACGAGACATAAAACGACGATCTTCATTTTTTTCTAGGTGCAGAAATCTTCGGATTCCGATCGAGTGAAAAAATCGACCACCTACTTGTGATGGAAATTGGTACACTAATTATCTAGCGACATTTAATCACGACCCGAGGACCCGCCGAGAATGTTTGAGTAAAATTCGTTCTCGAGCTGAGAATATAAGTCCTCTGCCGCAAGGTTTGATTTGTTTGACAATGCGTAACCCTCGCGACACTTGTCTACACACAATTTTTGATAATTCTGATATGCCGAACGTTCGTGGAAAACATGTGGAATCGGCCATGGCTGGATTATTCGCACCGCAACCATTGAAATATTATAAAAGGGAAAATCCGAAAAAGCACAATCTAGGAAAGATTTATTTCCTCCTCGACCTCGAATTCAGCGTTTTGTATTTGCATTGTTTGACACATATGGTAAGTGCGATGATACAAACGTGGATTTTCAAGTATACATTTTTGTAACATCGGTTATCGGCGTTATGTAATTGTATAGTACCGGTTTAAGGTAAGTCACTCACCTTCATTTTTCTACGTCACACAACCCATTGGAGTAATGTAAATATTTATTCCGGAAGTAAATATATATATATATTTACTTCCGGAATAAATATATATAGCCACACAAGCTACTTCCTCAAGGTTCCCCTATCTCTACTTCCTACGAGAAACTCCCAAATTCACACGGAAGAGACAATGAGATGAGAACAGCCAGATGCCGGAAATCAAACAAAGCCAGTGGAACTTCATAGGAAATTGTGTGGGATCTTTAGCGAGGAAGTAGCCCGCATTTGGTTATCACGCTAATCTGAAGGTCGTTAATTGTTATTAATTGACTGCGTTAATAATTTACTAATTAAAAATTTGTGTTTAAAAATTGCAACCTGCGGGATTCGAACCCAGGACTACGGAGTGTGAATCCAACACTCTAACCACAAGACTAAGCGTGATGCCCTAGTGCGTTGGATAGTAATTTACCATTAACTGGCGCATTGCGCACCGAAATAACGTGGGGCTTTCACGCCCCACTTGTAAAAAAAACGTGTGAACCCAAAAAAAATAAGAATAATTTCGTAAAAATATAAAAATTAGCGTGTAACCCAAAAATTCGAATTTTCTTATTACAAAGATTCTCAAATCGTAACTATGGTGTATTATGACGTCACGGACCCCATTGGATCATCCGAGGGTTAAAAATGATTATTGATCACGATATCAATTTACGGAATTTTTATTATATTTTATTGACCATCACGGTAACGTGCGTTTTTTTACTATAATCTTTTTTTTAAAAAAAAGGTAAAAGGAGAAGGTGAGAAAAAGAGAGAGAGAGTGAAGATACATAGTAATCGTTTCTTTATCATTTTTTCGTTCTTTTGCTCGTAACACTTTCCGATGAATTCTAGCTTATAAAAATCAGTTACAAGAATGATAGCAATAATAATAATAATAATAATAATAATAATAATAATAATAGTATCTACAGTCCAGAACGGAGAAGCGCGTGACGACGACTTCTGGTTTCCGTTAAACTCGGAATTATATTCCGCACGCGTAAGATCAATGAAACAACGAAGAAAAAAAAAAGGTGAAACAAATGAATTCGTTTATTTTACTAATTATTTGTTTCTTTAATCGAAGAACAAAAAAAAAGAAAACGTCACTCGTATATGCTCCGTCGAGGGTCCATTTTTCCTTTCTTCTTTTTCTTCTTCTTCTTCTCTCGAAGGGCGCCAACGGGCCCGCGATTGTTTCCATATATCTATATATATCTATATATATATCTATATTTATGTATATTAATGGTTTCCTTCCTTCCTCGGTTTTCCCTTTTTCTTCTTCTTCTTCTCCTTCTTCTCTCGGAGGCGTTCAGTTCGCGCAAATGGGTTTGAGGGATGCGCAACAGCGACTTCTCACCGATTGTAAATGGCACAGCCATGTCCTCAGCCTGTCGATCAGCTCCGCGCAATCCGACGCCACGTCCGTGCACTCACCGACCTCTTTTCCTAAAAAAAGCATAGAAAGCAGAAACCAGGACGAAGCCTGGGTCAGTATCCGGTGCCGTGCCGATGGTCGAAGGATTTCACGTATGTATATAGTACATATGTATATATATGTAAGTACGTAAGAGCGGTTCAAGAGGTCCAACTAGAAGACGTAGTACAGGTCAAAGCGTGGGTACTGTTTGCGAGTGTTATTAGCGCGGGAATCACGGAACGGGTGGATTTTTGTTTGTTTTTGTTTTTTTTTTTGGGATGTCAGTCGCCTTCACTGTCGCAGAGTGACTTGGCTGCGGATACAGAGAAGCTTATCGTATCGAGTTGAAAGAATTATTATTGCATTCGTTATTATTCACAGGTGAACAGTAGAGTAGTGGTCAAGAAACGCGAGTTGTTGAAGATCGGGTTCGGAAATGGAGTGAATTTGGGTGTATTTGGGAAAAGAGGATCTGGTGGTTCCAAAAATAAGTAATCGAAGGACCTTGAGGATTTCAGGTGCCTCGAGAAGGAGTTTTTGGACCCCGGGTGCCTATGGAAGAAGTTTTTTGGGTCCCAGGTGCCTATAGATGGAGTTTTTGGATATTCGGTAGGTGTAGAAGGACCTTTCGGATTCCAGGTGTCCGATAAAAGGAGTTTTTGGACCCCGGGTGCCTATGGAAGGATTTTTTGGGTCCCAGGTGCCTACAGATGGAGTTTTTGGATATTCGGCAGGTGTAGAAGGATTTTTTGGATTTCAGGTGTTTATAGAAGGAGCTTTCGGATCTGCATTTGACTTCATTCCGCAGACGTAGATCGGATTCCAGATATTTGTGGTATCGCAGAATTTTTTAGGACTTTCGGATCCCGCATGTGATGTCTGTCTCTATTTGTAGGCATCTCGTTGAAGATCCAGAATAGGAGGAGATTGATTGCTGGAGAAACCTTTTGATCATTACAAGACGCGTTTGCTGAGTCGAAAGTTTACTGGGTAAATTAACAGCGGTGAAGAAGAATATAATGATACATGTGGCTCCGAAAAGGCATCGTTTCGGATGGAAGGGTAGTCCTTTGGTATTCGTCGTCAGATATTTTAGGTACCCCCGCGAGTGAATGGTACATGGAAAGAATCGGACAGCAAAAATTACTGTACATTGGGTAGCTATAAATGCTACACCTAATTAACGTCAGCCTTCGCAAGAACACCGATGGTAATTAAATGTTCCCTTTGAAAGTGACTTTTCGACAGCGCGAGATATCAAAATGGTCGGACGTCAAGAAGAAAAAAAAGGATTTTGAATCCGCAATTAACCGAGAGTCAGTTGACGAACAGTTAATCGATGTTTAAGTAACTTTTTTTTTATATTTTTGACATTTAGTATTTATTAATTAATTTAATCAAGTTAATCAATTTTTTTTAATGGATGGATTTTTTAAAAATCCATCTGGTTATTTTTTTTCATCGGGGATTTTTCAATAATTTGCAATTTGTACCTTACAATGTTTTTGAGGTGACCCATTCAATTATCATCTATTTTTTTTTTTCAGTGCCATAAGGGACAAAGAAGACACAAAAACGACAACGAAGAGAGTCACGAGGGACCTTCTGACGCATTTTTAGCTACCCGGAGGCCGATCGGCCCCCTTCCGCTGGCCGATTTTCCCCATGTAATGGATATGAAGACAATAAGACAAGACAGTAAGAAAAAAAAACGTGAAGAAGAGGCACACAGCACATGTCTTTCGTACGTGTAAGACACGGAGGAAGAGAAGATTGGAATTTGGTTGATTGACAATTGGCATGTTGTCTCTTACCACGACCACCAACTTCCCCCGTGAATTGCTGTCCCGTGGTTGGTGTCGTCGAGCTGACGGGGTTTTTATATTTGAACGGTGTAATTTTTCTCGTGTAACTACCGACCCCGACGTCGTTCGTGTGAACGCTACTTCTCGTGTAAGGGCCAATTGTCGTATACTGGTAATTGCTACCGTGGTTGTAATTTCGTTTGGTAGTGGTACTAAGGCTATAGCTATAGCTACTTTTCTTATGGTTTGCTACTTTGCTCTTATGGCTATCGGTTAATAAATAATTGGCAGTTGTGTAAGAGTAGTATCTCGACACCGCCGTCGTCGTCGTCGGCGGCGTCGACGTCGTCGTCGTCGTCGTTGTCGTGGAAGGTGTGTAATAATAACGTCTGTATGTATTGGGACTGTGGGTGGTCGTTGTGCCGATGGTGCCTACTGTTGTTGTTGTTCTCGTTGTAGTTGTTGTTGTTGTTGTTGCTGTCGGCGCTTTTGTTGAACTGAAAAGATTCACATTTGCGCTAGAATGCTTTGACTTAAACGGTCGTCGTGTCTGTGCCGTCGTTGATTTCCATGGGAACCTGCATGGCATATATCATTTTAATTATCGTCATTAGCACCGGGTCATTTTATCAATTACGTCACTCTCATTATTCCAGATTTTCGCTGGAATGCGACTGAATTGCAATCGCGCAGGAATTTGCGACAAAATACCAGGTATCGCCGGTACCATTCGCCCAAAATTGGCCCAGCTTGACCCAATACCGGCCCAGGATGCGTCACCTCGTGCGAGATAAGAGCCCGAAACTGGACCGGAAAAGATCGTCTCGTGCCGGTATAAGCCTAGATTGTGGTTTTTTTTAATCTGGCACGGCCTCGGGGTACACCGTTTGCTTTCAAAATTCTGGGGTGACAGTGTCACCTTGGATTTTGGTACTTAATCGGTTTCGTCCCAATCGAACGTAAGAGCGAATCCTGGTGAAAATATTTCTCTGAAGATTTTTTTTTTTGCGATTTGGATTTTTCCTCGAAATTGGTAGAAAACGTTTTTCAAAAAATTTTAAAAATTTGTCCAATTGTCTGTGAAATTTCTGAAGTTATTTTTTGAATTTCTTGGAAGTTTATTTCGAATTAGAAATTTTGTAACTTCACTTATAATTTTAATATAAAATTTTTAATTATTATAAATAATTTTTTTTCAATTACTTAAAAAATTTACTTTAATTTATTTAACATTTTTTGGAATTTCTCAATTTTTTATACGGTATCAGAGAAATTTTCTGACATTTCTCTGATTTTCTATGTCTTGTAACTTTTCAGAATTTTTGTGCAGTCAAATTTCAGAAAGATTTTTCTTTATTAAAAAATAAATAACAAATTGAAAAAAGTAATTTTTAAAAAACCTCTTTTCTCGTTCGGAGAAAAATTATGATTTTTACTAACGATCTTTGGCTTTTCGGGTATTTCAATTTTTTTTTTCTGAGAAAATTTCAGGCAGTTTCAGGGAAATCTTTTCACCAGGCAGTTAATGTGAGTCGGCGAAGATGATACCAAGTTGAATCTAGATCCTTACCTGTATTCGGAGTTGTTATATTGAGTAAAATATGGCCGATCCTGGACCGGATCATTATAACCGTTTTCTCGGCGTACATATGTCGGAATGTTTTGCGTGTAATCCGGGATTATATTTTCATGCTCCGCCACGCATTTCCCATTTAGGCAGTACTGTGAACATTAGTTGGATCGTTAATATTTTTACCTTACCGCTACTTTCGGGGTGGATTTCCTTGAAACAAAGGGATTCCAAGGGACCTAACGAATTTCCCCTTTTTGGGAAAAAATTTCTAACAACAAATTTCTAATAAATTTCTAATAAAAAAAATTCTAAAAAACATTAATAAAAAATTTTTTTAACAAATTTCTAATTAAAAAAAAAATTTAAATGACTCTTACTTGTCCATCTCCACAGGGTGAGCCTTCAGCAGCTGGTCTGTAAGCTACGCAGTAACCGGACCCGGCGTCGAAGCAGAAAAGCTGAGCGCACACGCGATCGTCTTTCTATTCAACAAAAGGAAAATTTGTTTTCAAAATTTCCGAGAAATTGTTCAAAACTCTATTCTGCGGCTTATTGACACTTTGCCGTCCGCGACACCAACGTGGTGCCACCGGCGCTTGCCCGGTAGTTTTCGCAAGGCACCAACGTGGTGCCACCGGCGCTTGCCCGATACGTTTCCCACAGCACCAACGCGGTGCCACCGGCGTTTGCCGGATACTTTTCGCAAGACACCAACGTGGTGCCACCGGCGTTTGCCCGATACTTTTCGCATGGCACCAACGTGGTGCCACCGGGACGGCACAGCGTTTAATGATGCCGATGTGACTTACAAAACAAGCGCTCGTTCCTCGGTCCTTTCGGCACTGGGCGTCCAAAGAGAGTAGTTTCCCCGGTAAAACTCGGGGCAGTGCCTCGTCCTCGTGCGGTGCGTTGTAGAGGCAGGTCGCCGTGTCACCGCTAAAAGAGAAACAAGCAATAATAAATAAAAAATTTAATTACGCTTTTGCAAAGTAGCAAAAATCGCAATGGATCGTCCGATCGTGGGAAACCGTAGCCTCCTAGCGGCGAAAGAGGAAACCCACATATACTTGAGCCAATATCATTACTATTGAATCTTTTTTCTATTTTTTTCCGTTGAAACCCGGAGGATTTCTTTTCAGTGTATGTACGTACTTCAGGAAATGGTGGAAGGAAGAGACGCTGCAATGTGACCATTTGAAACCCTTCTCGGTGTGTCTCAAGTCACTCATGATGTAACCATCTTCCCATCGACACTTCTCCGCACCTGGACCACCCAAGTAACTCGGTGGCGGAGATCCATCGTGAACTGCACCCAATCTGTTTGGAAAATAAAATGGAATTAGTCGGATCGGTCCAATTAATTTGTGGATTAACACTATTTCTATCGAAGGTGTCGAAAAACACCTTTTCGAATTTTGACACTAAGGCACCTTTTAGGATTTTACTTTGGAATTATTTTCGAGCTTTAATTTCATCTTCCTTTAAAATCCACAAACGGGGGGAGCTTAGTAGAGCAATTATGCGTCTTTCAAAAAATTCCTAATAATTCAGAAAATTGATTTTAATTTTAACACTATATTTTTGGTTTTGGACTTTCGATTACGTATAATTAGCGCATTATCGAAGTGTAAAAATACTTACAAGTGACCAACTTCGTGAGCGGCTACGATGATTCCGCTGAATCCACCGGTGTCTTCTATGATAGCCACCGAATTGACTTTCTCGAGACGTTTGTTCACGACACAGGCGCCTCCGACGTACGCGAAGCCTATATTTTTAAGCAACGATATTAATTAAAAGATGTTTTATTAAATTCTAGGAAAATTTATATATATATATATAAATTATATATATGTACTACGTTTATATTAATAATATTGGATTGACTAATAATAAATTTAACAATCCATTTGTGTCCCTATTTAATTTTTCATGAATTCAGAAGTTTGGCAATTTTTAAAATTAGTTCGAAGAACAAAAATGTGATATAACACCCTCACGGAGTAAAAGAATTCTATTAAAATAATAATTGGTGCAATTACGACGAACGAATTATCGTCAAAAATGAATAAATAACGAAAACAGTCGGGACTTATCGCTCTACCCAATTTATATACATATATTATTTGATTAATAATCGTTATCTAGGTTCTGCGACTATCTTCGAACGATCGAGAAATGTTCCAGTCGGTCGCAGACTCGATAATTCACCGATATATGATTTTACACGAAATATAGACATTTTTTGCAAATCTGATTACAATATAGTGTTATTATATTATATTATATTAATAGACCAAATTAATTTGAAGGTTATGTTCGATTAACTTTCAAACAAATTCATTAAAATTCTATAATATTGATAATTAAATTATATAGAAATCGTTATCAATACAAACATAGTATATACATAAGAATTAATTAATTATAGGAGAAATAAGAATTAAAACAAAAAAAAATTCCAAAAACCGTCGATTAATATTTAGAAATGAAGAAGCCTTTTTTAGCGTTTAGTTATGAATGAATTATCACCAGACCCAAGTCGAATGTTATGTATTATTATTATTATTATTAATATAATAATAACGATGGCGATGATTGTTATTATTATTAACCCTTAGAGGTCACCAGAGGTCAAAATGACCCCAAGCGCAAAAATGGTTTTTTTACGCATTGCCTGCTTGCTAATATTTTTTTTTGTCATTTTGAAAATTTGATAAAAATTTTTTGCCATGATATTCTCATTCTAAAAGGTTCAAACCAATATCCTGAATTTTTATGAGCGATTCGGAACGATAATGGCAACGCGGCAACGTGGCTGGGGTCATTGCGACCCCATTGTGACCGGCGCGCTATTTCCAGAACGTGTGACCTCTGAGGGTTAAAATCTATTTTTTTGCAACAATATGGAAACTCCTCGAATTTCAATATGGAGCTTCCTTGCGAATTATAATAAAAAGAAAAAGGAATACGTAAATATATATTACATATATAGATGCTGTTACGTCATGCATCTAGTGGTAATTTACGATTGGATGGTTTAGTTGTTCAACGAGGACTTATAAATGGGCGTTAAAGTTCCCGAGATCCGCAATGCGTTCGTAGAAAAAAAAAAGAGAAAAAAAAAGTAGCCAGAAATAATCGGATTCGATGGCTACCATCGAACGGAATACAAAAGACGAGTTTATACGCGAGATAAATAGTTTTGGAGACGAATTTTATGAGCAGACAGAGAAAGACAAAGAAAGAGATCCGGGGTAATTCGAATTATGCAACTACATTCCTGGCGGGAATTGGGAATAAATCTCACGGGATCCGTGACTCCTTAGTCCCCGGTAGCAGTGAGAAATCATGGACCTGAGAATGTATGGACGGAGCATAATCTGCTTTTGATGGCGAGGGAGGGGAAGAGGGGGGGGGGGGGGGGGTCGCGGACGTAAGGGAAAGTATCTATCGTGGATTGGGAGACGGATAGGAGGTACCGGGTTCGAATCCCGTCCAGGACAGAATTTAGGATTTTTTTTTTTCGTTGACGAAGTCAATTTTGGAATGACGATCACCAGATGTCCTTGGGAACCATGACTTACCGGGGAAAATCCGTTCCAGAGCAGCCGGAAAAAGAAAAAGTGTATGAGAAAAAGGAAAATATAGTTTTTTTTATTTTAGGGATTAAAGTAGAAATATTGGAGCTCGAGTCGAGCTTTTGTAAAGCTTGTTGCAATTTTTTTCTTCAAAAAAAAAAGGGATTTTCAAAATTCTGGTAATAAAGTGGGGAAATTTTGAATTTGAATAATTCTAGTTTTTTCTTCTAGTTATATTTTTCGGGGGAATTTAGAAATAAAAGGATTTAAAGTAGAAATAATAAGCTTCAAAATGGGATTTTGTGGATTTGGAAATTTTTTTTTCCAAGTTATGAATTTCTTTAAGTAAATAGGATGTTTTTTTTTGGAAATTCCTACATTTTTTCCTTCCAAGGTAGAAGTTTTGAACCCAGAAAAGATTTAGAACCAAAGAAACAATTAGTTACAGATTTTGGAATGATAAAAACCGTATCTTCCGACACGATTTTTCGAGGCTTTGAAAATGACTGAAAGTAGAAACTCTAAGCTTATCGAAGTTCATGGAATTTTTCCCTTTTCGTGTTACCGATTTCCACGCTTGAACTTGAAATGTTAGAGCCGAAGAATTTTTTTTTTTTCAGACACAGCAGCGACTTTAAAGATCATCGTCAAATGTAGTTTCGTTGGCCCTCAAAGAATTTCTGAAACATTACACCAATGATGAAGTGCACGAGAGGCGAGTGATGACGGGCTGGAGATCTATTGCCAGAGATAATGCGCGCGTGTATTACATTTGCAGAGCGAGACAGCGGAGAAACGGAAAACAGTGCGACAGTTTTTGGGAGAGAAAGCCAATAAGAGAGTGCCGATGGAAGAAGACGAGAACGGCAGAATAAAATCAGCGAGGATGGAAATCCCAGGAGAAACGAGGCGGCGGCGGCGATCTGTCGTTCGATAGAGATTTATACAGGGCGAGTCCAAGTTCGCGTCGTTGTATGTCGGGTTGCTCGGAGTCACGGGCTACCGTTGGACCCTACAGATACCCGTCATCGCCACTTCAAGTCCGCGGCGCTAGCGTCGAAAAAAAAAAACATGGCCGAAACCTGTGTGGTTTTTGTTGTATTTTTCCGAAATTTTCAATACTGTACTTGAAAACGCTCACATTATTATTGAAAACAATATTTTTTTATAAAACCTCGTATCACAGTAACAGGTTTCAGCTTTTTTTTTTGTTTCCAGTATCGGCCGCTCATTTAGTTGGGCGGCGCTTTTGGAGCAACTGGTTTCTGAACTAACGCCTGTGGGGTCGTTACTAGATGCTACCAACTGCAACCCGTGATACAGCGACGCGTAAAGGGTCTCGGTCCGCACGTGAGTAGAAAAAGGAGTTCCTGCGGTCATGGGAAGACCGAATTTACCGTTTTGTGAGAATAAGAGGAGAAAGAAGAAGAAGAAGAAGAATGACTGTGAGGAGTGTAAATCGAGAGAAATTGCTGTTCGGTGAGTACGAAATTGCTCGCAGTGAGAGAAAAAAAAAAATCAATTGCAGTAGAAAAAGTGCACGCGCGCGCGTGAGAATGCGTGTGTGGCTGTGTGTTGTGTATCGTACTGATAGCGATAGGCGACGATTCAACAATTTTTGTTGTTGTTTTTTTTAGACCAACGGATCGACAAATCGTCCGTCTTACTTCCCCCCGTCCGTTGCTGCCGGACGAGAGCGTCTGAAACGTACCTGCGGTTCCTCTATTGCACACGTCATTCGCGTATTGCCTCCTGCACATATCTAATCTGCAATGCAACAACAAAAACCTTCTTTATCATGTACATTCTCAGGGATGGGATACTCGTCGGTCCTCGTCGGAGAGGACGAGTCCCTCGCTGAGCCCCCGAGAGGGAGGAACCTGCGCCAGGTGCATCGACTCGCCGTTGCACCGAATGCACCGGGAGCCCAGGGGCCACAGGGAAACGCCTGATTCTCGGATACCTGCAGGAACGACCTGGTGGAACGATGAGGGTGACGCCGATTTTCATGATTGCGACGATAATGACGATGGCCCCGGGTAATTACAAGCTTTTCTACCCCGTTTTTTAATGAATCGTTAATTTTTACCACTTCCCTTGCATTTTTCTACAGGACCCGGGGGACGAGGGTGGATGCAAAGCGGTTTAGAAGGCGGTTGGAAGGGACGAAGAAGGCGCCAATGGTGAACCCGAGTCGATAAGGGACGAACGGAGCAAGTGCGGATGCTCGAGTGCATCCGTTTTTATCGGATGCACCGGGGAAATTGTGCATCCGCGCGTTTTTGTCTTCACAAGGGGCGAAATTGGTCGGATGCGAGTGGAGGCGACGGGGATGACGGGTTACCCTTGAACTCGGGGGTGGTTTCCCGTTATATCGGGCTCTCGCGAGGAATGTGGAAGGTATATATATATTTTTTTTTTCTTTGGTGAATACGTGAAACGAATTTTGAGAAGCTCAGTGGAGTGGAATCTATTTTTTTCCCATTACGTTACGTCGCACGCATGCCGAAGACGATGTTACCAAATCCGCGAGGCACGCGGCAGAAATTCGTGATAAGCTCGTGTATTTATGAGACCCCAAGTGTCTCCGGGAGAGAAAAACGAAAGAATTCTTTTTTCGTCTCATCTCCGACTAGTTTTTTTTGTGGGACAGAGTATTCATGGGAATTATTTCCTTTTTTTTCATTAGGTTCTGATTTTGCAGTTACGTATAAGATAGTGACGATTTTTTTGTTTCACCAATAGCGCAATTTTTTAGTATTTTTTTTTTGGGGGGGTTTGGTTAATGGATCATTTTGAAACTCCAGTAAGGAAAATTCGGTTGCAAAAAATTGTCTAATGTAATTTTGGGGGTACAGTGATTTCGTAATTTTTATGGAATTTATTTTTTTTTTATTGTCCCAAGATAGGAATTTTTAAAATAGATCTCGAGAAATTGGTATTTCAATCAATTGGGAAAGACACATTTTTTGGAAATCTTAATAATTACAGAACTTAAAGTGAAGATCTTTAGCTTGAAAATAAGTTCTTGTGGAAATTTCTAGAATTTTTCTTTCCCAAGTTTGGAATTTTCAAAGCCGAGCTTGAGAAAATTCCAATTTTCATAAAATCCAAAGGATAATTTTCAACTTTAAAAAGTCAAAAGTTGCAGTCACATTTTTTGGAAATATTCAAAATTACAGAATTCGAAGCGAAGATCCTACACATTCAAAATAATTTTTTACAGAACTTTGCACAATTTTTTCTTTCCGACTTGAAAATTACTTCCAAACTCGAATTTGAAAAAATAGTATTTAAACTCAACGTAAAAAATAATTTCAGAATCGCAACTTCCCTCCCTCTTTTCTTTTGCCCAAAATAATAAATTTTCCTTTCCTTTCTTTAGCATTTCCCTGGAAATCTAAAAATGCCTTTTAATTCCAATTTTTTTTGCAAGCGAATGATCCCTATCGGATGGGGGAAGGGAAATTAGTCTGTAATTAATGCCGCAGCTGTCTAAGTTCACGCATACTATGTACAGATCGGACTCTGATATGTATGTACAGATGGAGATTCGCTAAAAACAATGAAACGACACCAAAAAATGGACGATTAATTATGAAAAAAAAAATAGAGGAAGCATTTTCACAAAATAATAAACCATACCGGCAGTTCCCTTAGTGCAGCGGCCGCCTTTCCTACGACGGCACATATCATACCTGTTCATTGGAATAAAAAGTTCGACAGTATGAAATTATCGGCATCAAATCGTAATGCGGAAGTATACGAGTGAAGTTAATAAAGATGCATTGGAAGCCAATGCACAAATTTGTGCGGCTGCAATTTTGCTTTGAATACTTTTGGACGCCAATTTAAAGGGACCATCCCCTTGGGCAATAATTATTATGATTATTATCGTTATTTCTAATATCGGTTTTCCTTCGGTTTCATTTCTTTCTAATAAGAGGAACGGTCACCCTTACTTTGTTACAGCCACTGCGATATCGTAGACCGGAAGTCGCCTCTCTCGGAACAGATATTTGCCCATATCGGTCAAAGCGGCTGCCGAATCGATGGCATCGCGACCCACCCGGTTCCTTTCCAGGTAAGGAGTGGCGTCTCTTCCCTGGAAGCACAAATTTGTCGGAATTATTTTGAAATTAAATATCGGTAATAATTGGGGCTGTTAGTTGGGATTTTTTCATTAGAAAAAATTATCTTTTCAATTTTTATTTAAATATTCATTGCTCGAACTCGGCTTTGAAAATTCATGGATTGGGAGAAAAATACTGGACAAATTTCTATGAAAGCTTATTTTCAAGCTCAAAATGTTCACTTGAGATTCTGTAATTTTGAAGATCTTTAAAAATGTCTAACAACTCTTTATTTATAAAATGCTTAGAATTGCTCCAGCGCGACTTTGAAAATTTGTAACTTGTAGGAAAAAAAATTGTAGATAATTTCCATAAATTGTTTTCAAGCGAGGCCAATCTAGAAACTGCTCATTTAGTAACGATAGAGTGACTCCGATGTTATCTCGAGTTTATAACGATTAGCATTGTAATATATTTCGAACGATTGACTAAAGTACCGTCATCAATTTGCATTTGTGACAATGCGCGGAGCTTATTTTTCATTTTTATTCAATTAAGCGATACAAGCATCGTTAAGTACCCATCTACTCATAATTTTCATATTATGATGAATACTCGTATGTGCATAATTATGGATGGCACATGTAGCGAATCGGCAATCGGCATTGACTAATTGTAAGTATTTCATGTAGATTTCTGAATAATATATAACAAAATTTTCAAGTTAACAATAAATTTACATTTTATCTTCTCCGCTATTACAGAAGCTTGATTTCCTTTGGCCATGATTAATCGTGTGTCTCATTATACACAATAATAGTAATTTTTTACCCTAGAAATGATGATTCCCGCGATGCTGATACGTATCTTGGGACCTTTCAGCAACTTGTACCTCAAATCCACTCCGTTCCAGAAGGACACAAAGTACCTTTTGATCTGAACGTTGTCACCACCGTGCAGTCTGCAAAAATCCAATCCAACGATATAGCACCGATAAAGATTTACCGATCACGAAAATCCGCGACCCATCCCTTACCTATATCCATCGTAATCGACGATACAAAGGATCTCAGGATAAATTACGTATGGCGCTTCCCGTTTCGACCGACTATTGGAACGTTTTGTCCTCAGCTTCTTCGACAAACGGTCCGGTTCCATCAATGCTGCAACGATAGAGGTAAATTCGGGCAAGTTCGAGAACGGAACCGCTTGTTTTTCCTTCCCAATCGAAAATTTGGAAAATTGGAAATTTCTAAGAACTCACTGTAGTCGCTAAATTCGTCATCCGTGGGGTTGGTGACCCTCCTGAAGACAACGTGGTGATCCGTGCGTTTGAGGTGATCCGTGCTGGACGTGAAGTTCGGAAGGAGGTGAGGCTGATGAAGACTTTCGATGTTGCCGACGATTTCCTGGATTACCCGTTCCGGTAGTGGGCGAATCACGAATTCCGAACCGATATTTCCATCCTGGATTAAAAAAAGTCATATGAAGTTTTGTTGATGCTAAACGACGATGATACGTTAAAAGAAAAAAAATACTGTAGGTACGCTAGGCAAGTATCAGTCTAAGTCGATCGGTGCGCCGCCCTATGGCATTCACGCGCAACTTTAGGCGGAAGCGGAATGCGCGCGTGCCACGAACCCGGCAACCGATTATACAACGAAATTCAAATATAAAATGACTCATGTAATTGCAAACGGGTTCCAGCCGGTAGATTTAAGCATTTTTCGTCCCAAAAGTATCTCGAAAGGTGCAAAATTAGCGAAAAGTTGTCACGCGAGTGATGCGAAAAAAATAATCGATGACGATCATCGAAAAATTAGTGGTTCGATTAGGAAAAGTATAAAAATCGATTAGGAAAAGTATTTAAAAAAAAGTATAAAAAGTATAACGACACGACAATTGCGATTTCATGACATTTTTTTTATTATTTCAAGAATTTCGAGGTATGGAAGCCATTTGTCGCTCTAGAGTTGTTATTTCCCGCCAACCGGCGGCGCCACAAGAAATACTTGCCTAGTTTCAGGGGACTGGTATTTCGATATTCCGATCACTCAAGTATCATAATATTTACGAGTTGTTTTGAGGATAATATTATGTGTTGAGTATAGGAAAAATAGTGAAATACCATTCCAACGCATACAAAAAACGCGAGGATACCATTTTCGAGCTAAAATAGAAGAAGCAATGAATTTGACCGTGAAATGCAATCTTCAAGGTCAAGGATGTCTCCTGGACGTTTTTCATTATTTTTTTTCGTATTCGGCGCATCCAATTACGTAAGAAAGCACTCCTAACTCGCCAAGTCAAATTTTTAACATTGGACTTTACGTTGCAGACGGCAGTGGTCGAAATTTCGACCACCAATTTTGTCCAGGCACTCGACGTGACGAATTCTTGGATTTTATGTACAAATATCGAGTAAAACAAACAGTCAAATTTCAACGTAAAAATCCCAGTCCTGAAAAGGTGAATAGTGGCTTTGTCGCTTCAACAGAGGAGATGCGTTTTGGGCCGGTTGATTTAACGTAATAAAAAGAAGAAAAAAAGGAAAAAAAAGAAAGAAAGAAAGAAGTAATAAAAAAGAAAGAAATAATAAAAAAAAAGAAAGGATGAAAGATGTAAAGTGAGAGTGAAAGCGAAAGGTCAGGACGGACCTGGGGTTACTTGGAACGACGCTCTATTGCGTAATCGTCTTCCACATTCTCCATCTTCACCAAATGACTTTTCAAACATCTCTCATCTTCCTATTGGGTATTACAGTCCGCTGGAGAATCAGGTTACGGATTAATAACGAACTCTGAGCGTAAAAGCCTGAGAGAATCGAAACCATCCTTCGGAACTTTCCTTTGCGGGCTTCGAATGCTGCATATTTATATACGTGCGAGCGACTATGGTAACAGGATCATGTAATTATATTCGAACTTAAGATTTAAGGCCGAAGCTGCAGCATAATTATGTGATATCAAGAAAAATGGCAGGAGTTACGGGATAGAAAGTCTGCTGCACCGGTCTTATCTATCTTCCAATGAAAATAAAAGCGTCGTTAATTATCCAGTCTGTGAAGTAGAACGTGCAGGTCTGAATTGCCGACGTGCATTCGTGAAAACCGCGTATGACTTCGACAAGAAGAGACGCGATGGAAAATGTGTCAGTTTTTAGCTCGCATCCATTGGAATTCTTGGTGTTTTCTATTGTACAATTTTTTTTTTCTTAACGAATCTGTAATTTATTGCTTTCAGATCCGAGTCCCGGGAAATCGCTGGAGAGGAAAGCGAAAATCGGAGAAATTTCTCGTTCGCAATGTTTGGAATTTCTACATCCCGTTTGGAAATTGAATTCCATTTGTTATCATAATTTACTCCCGATCCCTTACATAATTACTCCCGTCCCTACACTTATTCTGCAAAAAAAATTACTAGACCATCATAAATTCGCTACCACTACCGTAGACGGTACCACAACAATTTCGTGTTACTCTTCGCTTTCAGTCTTAATAAGTTACAAAATCGTGACGAAAAGAGAAACAGAAGTTGGATGTGTAAATTTTACAGTAGCAAAAAACCTAAAAGCGCTTGAGTGTTTTTGTTTTTTTTTTACCGGACGGAGCCGGGAGACTTGCTCAAGAGCGTTGCATTAGTCGGTGCAGTTGGAAATGGAAAAATGTGGGTCGTTGAATTCAGTTAAGTCAGTGTGTAATTACAAAAACGTTTTCTCTATTACGAACAAACGGAAAATAAAAGAACGAGTGCCTTCTACTTTTCAATAATCACTCGCCTGAGAACGTAATCATTGTCTTTGACCGACACAAAGGCTTTTTCATCGATTTCTCGTGATGCAACAACGAGATCACAGGGTTCTCCTACACGCAACCACGATTAACCCTTTGAGTCACAGCGACCGATACGCCCTAGACTTTTTTTCTCAGCATAATTTTCAATTTCTTTGTATTTTAGGTAGAAAAAGGTTGAAATTTCATAATTATGTCCTATTCGTGAATTGCCTGACTCGAAGAGGGTATCGCAATGGGAGTCTATAGATAAGGGAGACGGCGGACATTAGCGGAAAGACGCAACAGCTTGTGCGCAGGTCCCCTCCCCTCGCGTTTGAAAAAAAAAACCGTTAAAATCGTCAGTTCTGCAAGTACTGCTTTGGAAGAAGGTCAGAGGGAGTCCAACGCAAACGCACAAACGTTACAAACGATACAGTTGCGACAGAATTTGAGTCCATAATTTCTAAGACGATTCAAGCCTCTCCTCGGGGTTATCAAGAATTAAGTACTCGGAAGCGAGGATTTCCCATCAATGTAACACGGAACATCTATACACAAAACACAATGCCGCGCGAATCGATATCGCTTAGAGCTGCACGCCATGATTCAAGGCGCTAGGGTGGGGGGAGCGAGCGGGAAGTAGAGAACAGAGATGGGTAACGGCTGAACGAGGTTATTTCCGGACTCTCTCGCTTCTTGTTGGACCGTCAATAGGAATTGCACCGTATCGAGGAAGAAGTCCAACCGGTAAGTATCGAATTTACGTGTATCCGATTCGACCTTTGGACTCTCAAATCCCCGGGACACAAAAGTTAGTGATTTCAAAGGTTCGTGCCTAAGGAAAATTGTTCTTCGCCGAGTTTTGGAGCTATTGGTAAATAAAAGCAAAATGGCTGACATCTGGGGGTCAAATTGGGAATCGACCTGAACGGGGTCGATGAAAAATGACAAAATGGCAGCTTCCGCGAGGTCGCGACGGGGGTTCCCAGTCGGACCAATTAGAATTAGACCAATCGGACAACGATACGATTTCGATTAGACCCCACGTAGCCATATCAAGGGCTGACACCTACCAAAAAAAACCAAAAAATGGATCGATGAACTCGACATGAGAAAAAAAAACAAGCTTTCTTTCGAACTGGAATTCGCAAACTCGCCGAGCGGTGGCGCAATGTATCAGAGAACAATGGCGATTACTGGGGAGATTAAATTTCTTTTCCTCTTGAATTTTTGTAAATGAATCACGAATGCCTCGAGAAAAAGGGGGGGATCACTTATCGGTGGACTTAATATATATGCAGAAAGAGTTAAGAGGTGAAATAGCAAGAAATGCTTAATTGTTCCCGCTGCATTACGAATGAATTGCGGTATTCGCTGCAATTATAATAACACGGCACCGAGTTGACGAAAGACAAACGTAATAATGGCACGGTGTCGAAAGATGGATTAAGAAAGAATAAATAACACTTACAACGAGCACTTTCCCATTCGCGTCTCGGTGCAACAGGATGGATGCCATGTTATTCGTGTCTTGATAGATGTCACCGATATCCGTATTTGCCTGAAACGAAACATCAGTGGTTACATGAAAACGAAACGTATAATATGCAAGAGTCATAAAAAATAAATAGAAGACGTTTGTTGAGCCAAAAATGGTTCCAATCGAGCTCAACAGTTCCGGGCTGACACAAGTTGGGTCTCTAGAAAAAAATTGCATGGATCGTGTACCCGGCATAAAGGTCGCTCTACGATGCGAACCAGAGACACGAGAGAATTATATCAGAACTGATTAATTGCAATTTGTGAGGACAAAGGAACATTCTAAATTCCAAAGAATTTCCAAATAATGGAAGGAACCCTTCTAAATAAAGAACACCGCAATTATCCAGTGTGTGGGCTCTTGTTCTTTCACTTTCATTCCTTATTGAAGGAAACGGAGTCAGCATCCATCCAAAATTAGCCTCCACTTTGCGTGACTGTTACTTAAACGAGCGATAATGGAATCAGAAAAACAGCGGTCTCACCACAGTGGAACAACAATGCACTGTTATAACGAGCGTTGTCATTCCGAAAGTGAACGTTTCATCCTTTTTATCGCCTTGTCGATTGTTGTGTTCCATATATAATTTCGACGTTCTCGAGACCATTAATCGTTTAATGACCGAGAGAAACTTGCTTGTAATGAGACTTATGGTAAAAGGTGGCTTCAACTCACTTCTGGTACTTTTTCGTAATGAAGACCGTCGGGAAGAGATGCATTTTTTGTCACAGTCCACATCGGCAAGTGATTCCCCGAGATGAGGCCTTCCGTCGGTTTCAGGGATAGACTAAAGCTCTTCCCAAAGGCCTTTAGATGTACTTCTGGTCTTATTTCCGGACTCCTTTTGTGCATCGAGTGTAGAACCGGTACGACTTCGTATGCTGGTACTGCAAGTGGAAATGAACAATGATGGAAAGATGGACTTTCTACATAATATCTTCCGTACTCTAGTCACATAATGACGGGGAGATTTTTTTGAAAATTGCGAGAAAATATAAGGACTTAGCGCTCTGCCTGCGAGTCGCGCTCTCCATCGAAGAGGAAAGTAACTTTTGAACCTGCGTAAGCGAAAGTGATTCGTAAAATGATGAAAGTCTCAAGAGATTTATCGCCTCGGGAGCTGACTCGAGCGGAGCTTCGCGAAGGCTGGAGCGTAATCCTTGAGGCTAGACTCGAGAATCTGCTTGGCCTTTGCGCACTAGTGAGTGAGCATCGCCGGAACCCCAAATATGACCTCGACGGAATAACCGAACTCTCGTTTGGGCTGTAAAGATGTTTTAAAAGCTGACGGCTCCCAGCGTTGACTCGGTCAGCGCCGATTTTGCGGAATAGCATATTTTATATTCAGCAAACTTGCTTGAAGTCCGAATTAACATCTATTTACACGAACCATCACGGGACCGTGTAAGACTTAAAGTTACCTTCCTCGTTGCCTCTTTTTTACAATTTAAATATTCATAGGAAATGACTCACAAACACGATTAGATTATATTTTTTTTCCATTCCAACTCAATTCGTATCGGTTTTTTTTTTCTTCAGTTACAATGAGAATTCGCATAGTTAAACGACCTTTCGTGAATCACTTAATTTAACCCATGACCCTGGCACACCTCTCTTGTTTTAAATGGTAAATTAGAAATTATTGACCAACGGGACTAATAATAAAAAAACAGGAAGAAGATAAGGAGCGTCTCTGAAACACGTCCTCCCTTCCACAATTTTATACCTAGTCTGACGGTAATGATTATCTTTAATATTACCAGAATCGTGATTCGTATGAAACACCGAAAGTAACTCCTCCGTGGTCATGTGTTCGTGGATCTGAAAACAAACAAATTTCTTTTATTACGTAAACAGAAAACGGTCAGTTATAAAATTTTGCTGGTTGAGGCTGTAGTGTATGTACGTGCGGGTGTCAGTGGCAAGGTCAAAAACTATCACTCGGCTGGTAATTCCGATCCGCAGTTGCAACTAGGGTCTTTGTGAATTTCTTTGATCCAAAAGGTCGGGTAGCTGAAAGTTATGGAACGATGGGTCCTGTTATCAATGACGTCAATTAACCCTTAGAGGACCGGCATAAGTCTGTAGGCGAACCACATCCAACCTTGCTTTGGTTCTAAGTTGAGGACCTTAGATCACTTTTTAATAGAAATGATGAGCTTCTGATATTTTTGAGACCCCGGACCTTTAAGGGTTAAGCGTCCTAATGCTGGAAGGGGCCACGACTTTTAGTTCCCTGCTAAGCCACTTAATAACCTAGCGTATTTAGTAACTATAAACATGCTTGGAATGCAAAGAGAAGGTTTACGTAAAACCACTTGGGCCATTGTTCGAATCAGAAGGAAACACTCAGATTTGGAGTTACATTGTTGTAATAGTACAGACATGGACTTCATTCAGGGACCTTGGTACTCAGGAGGGACTGACTCCCTGTTACGAACAAGAGGTTTGTTAAGACGACTCATATTTGTATGCTCCGTTCTCACGCATAAACTAACAAGATTGGATTCCGTCACGCCGTAATTGAATAAATTCCTGGCATCTTGATATGTAAATCCATTATGTAGCTTTTTTCTTAGTGTCGAAAGTCTCTCACCGGTCGTTGGTCAATGCCTCCGGAATGGCTACGAGCCAAAGTCTGCGCATAGTACGTTCAGACGTTCGTTGTTGTAAAATTCAGCCGCGTGCATGTTGTCACTTTTCACGCTTGCATTGACGAAACGTCCTCTGAGGTAATCATAAGCGAACCGCTTTACGAGCCATTGTTGGATATGACTTCCTTACTAATTTTGCCTCACGGCGTGACATTACACGAACGCGAAATCGGGAACAGCTCGTTTCTTTCGTCCGATAGATCTCTCTAGTGAGAATTTGCCTGCATGACATACGAAAAAAATTGCAGTCACGGGGATCGTGGGTGACATGAGAGCCATGGGGTTAAAAAGAAAATCCAAACTGAAAACTGCCGGATCGGGATAAAGTCGGAGCAAGCTTTTCCGAAGATTCCAGTTTTCTCCGGATACGTAAGTTTATTGGTACCCACACACAAGTGAAACAAAAAGAAAGGACACGAGGTAATACTACCCCGGACGGGAGAAAATCCGGTTCCTTCTTCAATGCTGATACAACTGCTGCGGAGCAACTGGATATCCTTTTCCTTTCCTATCGCTTAGGTGATACCACCATAGCAGGAGAAGGCGATGCTGTGTGAGTGCGTGTATTTATTTTCACAACTAAACCTGACGGAAGTGTCAGAAACTTCCGGTGTTCGTCGTAAATAGCTACCTGCTTGGAGAAAACGAGAGGAAGGAAGGATATAGCGCGTAAGTGAGATCGAAGACAAGGATAAGACCGTGTCCTCATGGCACTCAGCGCGGACAATTAGTCTAACCGTTAATTTTCGAGTAAGGACTTGCTAATTTTCCGCTTGGAAAGCTTTATGTAAGCGTAAAGTTTCGAAAGGCGATGATTACGGGTGATAAGGAGAGTCGATGATCGAAGCATCGCTCGGCTGATTTATTTATTCGCCAAAGTGCGAACTGCGGAAAGATTACCGTCAAATTCAACGAACCGTTCCGAAGGCTATTATGCCGCCAAGCACTCTTCGCTATCGTGAAACTGCAGATGTTGTAATGCAACTCTCCCGTTGATAAATTATGAATGAGGATAAATAATGTTTTCCTCCGCTATATGAATTAATTATCATCCACTTAATCCCGCAACGATAAGTGACGAATGGAAAAGACCGAGGTGAAAAAAAATATGATCTTGGTTCTTCTTACCTTGTGACATCGTACTACGGGTAGAATCGCCATGCACAAGAGGACAAAGGCGCGAATCATTTTGTGCAAAAGTGTTCCTGATTGGCTGCGCCACATCGCTGGAAAAACACAAAATAAGACAACACGGTATTATTAAGGACATTCAAAAGCTAGTGCTACGAATAACTATAGTAACGGTATGAGCGAGATTGAATGCTCCAAATCTGGTACTGGTCCAGTTTGCAAAAGACTCGACTTATTGGTGACTCAATATCGGTCCAATCTGTGACGGCTCTTTTTTGATATGCAATTTTGAATCGCCAATCAGATGCAAAGGGGAAAGGCAAGAAGTGTGCTGCTATTTCGTAACTTTGATATGTGAATACAGCTCTAAATCTGGATACACTGTTAATGGGTGACATTTTGGAAAACGTGTTCCTCAATATATACCTTAGCCATGGAATCGATGATTTCGGGAAGAGAAAAAAAATGTATTCGACCAAACTTGGAGCCGTATAATTGACTTTGTGAACTGTGACGTTATAAATAGCGATGATACAAATGTTAACGCGTTTGATGAAAAGTTTTCTATAAAACAAAAGAATAAGCACGTCGTTTATTCCGCAAATGGATTACTAAACATGCAGATTTGCATGTAAATTGACGTTTAATTTGCTTGTAATTCAACGTCTCTTCATTTTTTTTCAGATTGATTCAATGTCTTTTTTTTTTTACTTCGATAACGGAAATATCTGCGTAGGCGATCGAGCGGAATGATGTCAAAGTAGGGATTTATAATGAATGAATTTCTCATCGGCTGATTTGCATATCTGAGGAAGACACTGAATTTATAGAAATGAGGAATGAGGAAAGCATTCGGTTAACCAAAGAAAACCTTTCGGATGTTTTCAAGTGTCTGGAATTTTATTTGTGGTCGCAAGACCCGCAATTCGAAGTCGTTTCAACCTCGGTTGAAACAATATAGTCTTCACTCTAAAGCAGCGGCCCGTTCAAGCTTCCGCGCGAGTTACAAAGGGAACGGTATGACGTCACTCCAACTCGGACGGTACGACCCCTAGCCTAAATCAGCTGGGACGATATAATTTCCACTTCGAATCGACGTCCCGTCCGAGTTCCTGCGCCGGATGGAATGAGTGCTCTCCTACCCCCACTCCAACTCGGACGGTATGACCCCTACTCCGATTTGCGCAGTACGGCTCCCGGCCTAAGTCTGCGCAGTTTCGGAAGGGGATGATAACCATCCCCTCCAGAACTTGGAGGGTATCTCTCTCGCTCCGTAGCAACGTTTCATCCAAGTTTCCGCGCTGGGATGGGTATCGCATTTCTCTCTAGTCCAAGTTGGACGGGATCAAAGTCCCTCGGTGAGTCGAAGAATAAAGACACGACCTCGGGAAGTCAAAACAGGACAAAACGAGGGAAGACAAGGCAGACACTTCCTGTGGCCTGAAATAACGTTTAATTAAATGAAAGACACAAGACTAATGTACACGCTATTTTACCCATTTCGAGGTATTTTCGTCACAACCTTCTGTGTGTACACACATCCTTGGTGTCAATCATCGAAAGTCATTCAGCCGCTGGAGTTTAAGTATAGATTGATATCAAGACCTTGCGTTCATAAAACGATAGAGCGACGACTCGAGACCAAAAGGACGTAAATGGCGCTGATCGGGATACGAGAGGGTGCCTTTTCGATACTCAACGGATTTTCAACGCACACTTCGCACAAGGAAAAATTCTCCATTGTTACTCCAGAGCCGCTGTTGCGTGACCAGAGTCAGATTCGATGCACGGTTTCTTTCTTTCCACGAGCGCGGCTTTACCGGCGAAGCTCCCATCCTTTGTCACAGAGGCAAGGGACATCGCTATGGACGCCTGGACCGTTTTTGTAAATACGGTACCTACAATTTCAGACGGAACCGATCGAAATCAGAATGTTTCGGCAAAAAGACGTCATTCTCTTTGACTTATGCGTCAATGTTACGGACTCACAAATGGGGACATTTACCTTTCCCGGGCTCGAAAAGCGCTCAAACCTGGAATTTCTTTCTCGGATGAGTGACCTTCCAGTACTTTTATTTTACGCGGAAACGGAGAGGAAAGAATTCGGTGGTTGGGACGGACAGCCTTTTTCACATAAATCCGATTGCGTCTCTTTTGCCATCCAAAGTCTGTAATAAATACGGTCCTCCGAGACTGACGTAATGGAATTTGATGTAAGAATATCAAATTCATTATTCAACGAAGTGATTCATCGGTTCTTTAATTGAATCCACAATTGACGCACCGACAGGTGCCAAACAACCACGGCTTTCGTAAGCTCCGCGTCCAAACAAGATAAAAAACTGATACTCTTTCGATCTACCGTACATTCTTCTTCTTTTTTTTTTCAATAACAATCTTTGTTTACTTCGTTTTTTCTTCACCTGCAGCTTCTGCCGCAATCTTGGATCTTACGTCGACGCGAAGTAGACTACACTTGTATGTACCTTCCGTACGGCCAATTCTATGCACAGGTGATCACGTTTGACTTCCAAATGGGACACCCAACCGGCGCTTATGCAATTCTCACCTGGGGATTCCACTTTTCTCTCGCGTGGGCCTCGGACCCAAAACTCTCAATTTGGCTTCACTTCCGCGACGAAAGTTTCGAATATTCGATACTTCCTAGCCATCCGAGTATCCCGTCACGTTGATCGTCAAAACGTTAACCGCTTTTAGTGCCTGAGGTTTTTTTTGGGTCGTATACGCCCCACGCGGCCTGAATGGAAAAACTTCAAAAATTGCCGCGTCGCGGAACGCGTTAAATAACTAAAAGTGCTCTAACTCCCTAACAATGAGTTCCAGGTTAATGATAATAATGACAATAGGTATAATAATAATAATAATAATATCCGGTAAAAAAAAATTGTCATATTACCCCGTGACGGTTGTAATGATAAATAATAAAGGTCAAAATAATAATTTCGCACAAACGACGGTATGCTAATCAGTGTACTGTTAATTAGTAGCCAATCACACATCGATATCTTCCTTATCGTCTCATCCGTATACGTTATTTATTATTCAGAAGCGGTGTGTGCCGTCGTTGTGTGCGTTCGATGTTACAAATGTCGCGTTTTACCATCGAGTCGAGTAAAGGTAGGATATATTCGAGTGCCGATCGAATCCGGAGAACAGAGAACAGACGTTTCGAATGGCAGACCAATGTAAGAAGCAAAAGTAAAGGGCAACTGGTTTGCTTATACTCGTTGTAAACTTATAAACCAACGGAGAGAAAGAACGAACGCCTTTTGAATGATTGCGAAGTTACTTTTTCTTCCTCGAGAATTTTCCAGTTTATTAGATTATTTTACACACGGACACACACGAACGCAGATACGGAGTGTACCAGAAAGGGTACCCTTCGAGCACTCCATGTGAGTGTTTCGAATTTATCACGAGGAATCGGATTATTTCTTATTCAATGTTTCATATTTTTTATTTATATTATATTATTATTATTATTATTATTATTATTATTGTCATTGTTATTATCATTATATGTATAATATTATTCTTCAACATACACATATTTGTTAATTAATGATTCCAGACCTTCTTCAATGAAACAATTGTTTATTTGTTAATGAAACAATTGTTGGAAACCGCTTTGGACCGAAATAATGCAAAAAATGAAAGACGCTTATTTCTCGTGAATCCGAATCTTTTCTAAAACGGGTTTTTAAATTCTCGAATTTTACGATGTTATTTATTTTCGGCAATGCGACTCGGTAGTAAATATAATATTCAAATTGAAATAAACAAAACAGAGGCTATCCCGATGGAATTGTGGTCCGAGTCGAAATTCAAATACGAAACTTAATCCGAATCGACTAAATTTTTTTTTCGCGAGCCATTGCTTTTGGAAGTAAGGCAAGTCCATTTTTCTATTAAAAGCGTCGTTTTTAAAACAAGTCCTCCATAAGACGCCGTGTTAAAAGTTACAACTTTCGGCATTCATATTTCGTTTTCTGTGAAGCCAGGCTTCCTAAAATTTTAATATGATGTAGATAGTACTGTCATAAACGTTTACCCAAATTTTTAAGAAATTCTTAAGAAAATGAAAAATCACGATAACCCTCTCAAGGCACCGTACCACGGTATGGCTTAATTGCCGTCAACCACCAAGCAGCAACTTCGTCGGAGTGTCCTTTTGGAAGCGGCGTTCACCACAAACTATTGGTAAGATTGGGATACAAAAATTTGTGTAGTGTCTTATTTATGTGAGCCGTTTATTTTGAAAGTGGCCTAAATCCATTTAAAAAAAAAATGAAAAACTCGAAAATTTATAATTGAATTGCTGAAAACTAATTATTTATGCCGATATATAATGACTCTTTAAGAATGGACTTAGGCCACTTTCAAAATAAACGGCTCATGTATATATTGAATAAAAGTATCGATAGAAAAGAAAAGAAAAATCGTTTGCTCGAAAAAAAATTATTAAAAATACACCCTCGTACCGCGCGCGCACTGTGGTGCGATCCCTTAACCGATTCAAAAAGTCGATTTTGCATTAATTTGCAATAAGATGTAGCTTCAATTAATTTTTTTTCTTTACAAAATAGATTTGTTTTATATTATTTTATGGTTTTACACACAATTATAATAATAATATGCACCTAGAGGAAATCAGAGCGAGGGACAATGGGAAATTAAAATAGACTGCAGCTTTACGAATGTCTCTGTGTGCATAATAATTCTGCTGCAAATGCAGTACCGTTAATAAACTACCATAAAATCAGCCGAGAAGTCATTAGTCAACGCTTATAGAAAATCGCTCTCGTTTTCGCGCGCGGTCGTGCATATCGATATTTTATTTTTTTTTAATTCTCCACGAGTACATACTGGCAAAAATATGCATATGAACGCATGTACGTACATACGAGATTTAGAATTGTGTGACGCACGTTTGTTTGCATTTCTAATTTTACAAAAATTCTAATACCTTCAAGCTTAATCACACACGTCCAATTACATGTATGTACCTTCGATGTAATGGTAACCAGCGCTTTGACGGTGTGTAGGTGTGTGGCAGGTTGTGTTTAATTACAGGGATGAATGTATCCAATTAAACACACATACACACACGCGTGTAAACGTAAGGTCTCGCATTTTTCCCACGCGGTTTCGCATTTTTTCTACGAAACGGTAGTGGCGGAAATATCGCCAATTTTATTATGTTATAATAATACGTCACCGATTGTAACGTATTATTTATTTATTTCTCACACGATTGATTTTTACCTGTAATTATCCTGATTGGTCGAGCCTCGTTTGGGAGCGAATGCGAACCCAATAAGACCAAAACCGGATTTTTTAAAAAAATAAATGTAGTTCCAATCCTTTGCTTGAAAAAGCAATTTTACTTTAATTTGTAATTTAACTGAAAAAATTTCCAAATATTTTTAACTTCAAATTAATAATCTTGGATAATTATTAACCGACGTAAAAAAAAAAATATGAAAATGACAAATATTATGTTTTCTTATTATTCATAGATTTTTGTAATACAAAAACGAGATCCGGCCGTTCCGGCCGCGCCGGTTGTAACAAATGCAAAAGTACATACAATTTCGACCCACGCGGCTTGAATAAGAAAAACCACTTTTTAGTGAAACGTAACAAAGAATAACTTGGAATCGGTCAGAAAGGTCCTAGATTGGGTCCCCTGGTACATTTCTGCCTATCGACTTTTCGTCGGAACGAACCGATTTTATCGTTCAGTGCAGGTACATACAGGTGACAAAGTTGCACAATACGTATGGGTGACGGTACTCGAAACGAGCAAGTGTGTATCGAGGTACAGAAAATTCAAAGACTGGCCTTCGGCAGACCAGATCATGAAAGATCAGGTTGTTGGAAGTTTCATGATTCGTGGCCTTGACTTTCGAGCCATCGTAGCAAACCAGAAGAAAAAAATGAATTTCTTTTTTCTTTTTTTTTCGTTGGGTGATGGTAAGAGACACCGTCAGACTTTGAGACTCCACGTCAATTTCTATGGGTTTGGAAAGGCAGTCTGCGTATACGTAACGTGCACTGGTGTCCCTAGATTTGTACCAAAATGCTCCATTTGAGGAATATTTTTGCTAAGAATGGAGTTACAGTTAGAATTATTTATTTAACGCTTTTGGGACAAGTCCAATGCACAAAAACATTTATAACATAAATAATTAATAATTTATAGTGACCAACCCCTCAAAAAAAAATATATATAATTTAACGGTAAAATAAATATATAATAAATAAAAATAATTGCGAAAACAAGGAACATTGATAAATTCCCCATTTTTTTCCGCCAGAATTGCATTTTTTCGAGCATGACATTGAAGGATCCCCTGAAACTCGGGAGTTCTTGTTTTTCGAAAGATCGTTCCATTCGAAATGGTCACTTTATGTGTAACTGTAGGCCACGGCCGTTCATTAACGAATTTCGTTATTTATACACGGCAATTATGAAGAAATTCCTCGTTTCTCTTTATTAGTGAACTTGTCAAAGTCATAGCAGTTACAGGTTTGACTTACGTTCACTTACATTGAATTTCTAGGTAAAAGGTATATACATATATATATGTATAACTATATGGCATTGAAGGTATCGTTGTTTTTTTATGCCATGAGTGGAAGACAATAAAGGATATTTATGCGTAGCAGAGTGTGGGGTAAAATGGGATACCCCCAGTGCCATTTTGTGGAATTTTGGGACACGAAATGGAGCACTTTTACGGTTTCACGAAGTGCCCCGAATTCCGAATCGCCGATTTGTGTTTCCGGATTTCGAATAACTCGATTTTGAGCTTGGCCCTGTAAAGAAAATTTTCACTGTTCAAAGGAATAAATAATATTGATTTGATCGGTAAGAGTTTTGCTTTAATTAAAAGGACTTGATTTCGAAATCATTCTTTCCAATTTTTCTTCACTGATTAACATTTATTTGCCGGTACCCAAGCGCGAGAAGACGTTGTGCGACCTCTCTTAGGGCTTAAAAGGTTAAGGTCCCTTTCTACCGACGTGAGTGAATTCCAAGTTTCTAGGAGATTCTAAATTTTCGTTACGCGTTTAATTTTTTTTTCAATTCCACTCTTAAAAATATCGAACTTTTTGAGAATAAATTGATACCATCTTTTGCAAAATCGATTTTTGAAATAAAAAATCCCTTCTTCTCTACCCTTCCAATTCCAAATTTCTCGGCAATTTTATCCCAATTTAATTTCAAAAAATTCTCAATCCCCAAAACCAGACAATTCTTTCAAGTACAATCATTTCCTTTCCAAATTTACCCAAATTCCCTTTTTCCACCTCGCGAACTCCAGTTTCCTAAATTAAGAAACTTCATCCCAACGAAACAAATTCTTTCCGCGAACGAGGGTTTTACCCGCACGGATTCCCCAGAGCCGTGGGATTCCCGCGAACTCGGGAGTCGAAGTTCCATTTATGCCCGTCGGATGGGGCGCTCGGCGTAACCCGCAAGCGCTTAACCAACTCCAACCAACTATAGTCGCCCGATACCTCGGGAAGGGGCTCCTTCGAAGGTTCCCGATCGTCTACGGGAATCGAATAAGCAAGATCCGATCATCGGCGTCATTTATAATTCCGTCTACTGTCGCACAAACAGCTGTTGAGGCCTCTGCTATTTTCCGTGAAACGTTAAATTCTGTGATTTAATGACCGGTCGTTTCTCACGATACCTAGTGTTCTTCTTCTTCTTCCTCTTCTTCTTCTTCTTTCTTGCCATCTCTCGACAGGTGGTTTAATGTACTTTGGGACGAGACTCCAAAGGAAAGGAAAAAAAAAAATCGGCACGTGTGCTGCTCCTTCGGCTAAATCACAACGTGTTTTTACGAATTGAGCAGTTAATGATCGCCATAAATAAGGAGATTCGTTCCTTCGCGAGAGCTATTCATTTATTTATTTATTTATTTATAAGGGGATTGGAGCTCCGTCGAGGAAAGAAAAAAAAATGACGAGGAATCTCGTTAGGAGAATCGTGTACTGGATTCGCCTCCGTTGTTAATGAGCTTGTCTCCGGTGTCAAAAAGCAAAAACGGGAAGCCGAAAAATCCCTTGTTCCCTACTTCCACTCGTTTTTCAGGCCCGTCAAATTTAATAGAAACGAGCGGATTATCGTCCAACACGCGCCGATGACATTCCTCAAAATCGGGCGTACCTAGACACCTGACGACCGGATTGGGCGACCGGTGCCCAAGATCGAACGACGGTCCCCCCGAGAGGCGAGGTATTTGGGGAAGGTTTCTAAATATATCTCATTTTTTTTCCTCGTGGATTATAGGTAATATACATACAAGACTTGAATCTTCAAGGCCCGTCCGAATCCTCTGACTTTAATTTAAATATGAAAGAAAGAAAGAAATAAAGGAATCGCTTGATTTTCGAGAATCCTCGCGAATGACGTATGGGGCTTTTGTTGAAGTTGATACGATGTTTATTTAACTGTTTTTTCTTTTTTTTGTGTTTGTCTCTTTCGCGCGAATTGTTTTTTTTCCATTTTGTGAAGCAAATAACGGAGAGTCTTGTTTGTATGTAAATCTCTACCAATTGGATTCCAGTAATTTTTGGCTGATCTTCATAGAACCCCTTTTGATCGTTAACTCTTAGAGGTCATTGGGGTCAAAATGACCCCAAGCGCAACTCGAAGCTAGAAATGGCGCCCGATTGGTCTGGCCTCCCGTCTAATGGTGCTTTGGGGGTCCCTTTTGTAAGACGAGACTAGGGTATGGACGCCCGCTATGGAGCTATTTTTTTCCATACGCTATGACGTCTCAAGAGTATCACCTTCAAATTTTATGAAAATATATTAAAAATTGCCGGAGTTATGATTTTTTTAAGTAAAAAATGGTTTTTACGCATTGCCTCCTTGCTGAATTTTTTTTTTCGCCATTTCGAAAATTTGATAAAAATTTTTTGCCACGACATTCTCATTCTAAAAGTTTCAAACCAATATCCTGAATTTTTATGAGTCGTTCGGAATGATATTGGCAACGCGGCAATTGTTTAAACATGGCTGGGGTCATTCCGACCCCGTGTGACCGGCACGTTATTTTTAGAACGTGTGACCCCTAAGGGATAATTATTGGTTAGACCCTTCGGGACAAGACCCTAAAGCGCGAAAATAAAAATATAAATACTATAACAACATTAACAAAATAAGTTGCAAATCCAGTAAAAATAACATAAATCATTTACGGCCTTAATAGAGTCGAAATTATGTACGTATATGTGCGAGTGTGCAATTAAATTCCAATGTACGTATAATATAAACACACGCTGACAATGAGCTATAGATAGGCGTCATTATATTACACCGGAAAACTGATTGAATCAATCAGACTAGAAAAAAGTATTTATAGTAAACGTCCAGCTTGTGTTCCTTCTTCAACTATTGCGTGACCCTGACGGCGATAATTTACAGCGAGAAGTCGGGGCCATTATAATTGTACGTGTTATTATTGGATGAGGTGTCAATTCGGACGATTCATTTATCACGCAAAACAACGGTCCTGAAACTTCAAGGAAGTAGGAGAATTCTCGAGAAAAAATGCGTTATTTTTTACGAAATAATAATTATCACGCGTTGGTAGGAAAAGGAATTTTTGAAATTGCGCGCGAAAAGACGTTATTTCGGGGCGCCATTTTTGAAGCATTTTTCCGGCGCACCCTCGAAGTCGGAACAAAGCGTCTCGAATCCGCCTCAACCTTGTTTGTGTTTACGGGTAATCCCCCACGCGCATGCTCGCGGCGCCACGTGTCGAGGTTCTTTCGTCCTGCGACTCGATAAATGCATTAATGCACGAATAAAGGATGGATATGCATTTTTCAAAAAATGCATATCCTCCTTCCTCCCCCTCCTCCTCCTCGGAGCTCGCTCGGTATCATTAAAACGAAGACACGATTACGGCTGAGCGATAATATCGTCCTTGGCGTGTCTGCATTTTCTTTCAGGATCACTCCGTGTCCGGTTCGAGCGACGAAACGTATCCCCCCCCCCCCCCCCGTCGGTGCAGGGAATAAAGCCAGCCGGCTCGTAATCAATCGACTTTAACGAAAAATAAGAAAAACTGACAAACAGAGACGAGGATACCGCGTGTGATTATTAGCAGCCTTGAGAATCGACAAGAAGTCACTTGCGATGCATCCGTATGTGCATCGATATGCGAATTATTCTTATTCCCGATTTCTTCTGACAAGGAAAACCTGGTAAATCGTTTGGGAAGGAACGCCGATGCGATTGTGCGCATGATCGGCCGAAAATGGCGATCAGGAAAGGGGAGCGATTTTTCACCCAAGCACGATTCGCAATTAAGAAGCAAATGTAGATGTCAGCACTTGAAACGTCTATGTGCGGTCTAATCGGTGGGCCTAAGAATATATTGACGGGGTAGAAACTGTTTTTGATGACGCGGTGGGGGGGGGGGGGGGGGGGGTGATCGTAGACGTAAGGGCGCAAGTGCGAGAAAATGCTAATGTCACTCGGGCAAGCGTCGCTCCGCTACAGATTGTGACCTTTCCGTATTATTATTATTATTACTACCACCTTGTCGATCTACTGGACGAGACAAAAAAAGAAACAAGTATCTCGAAAATGAAAAAGGCGTAAGTGCAGCCGAGCAAAGCATTGGCGCGACTCCAAACGGTCGGTGTGGAAACAAATTGTCTTATTTATTATTGACGCAAATAACCTTCTCCTTGACTACAAAAAGAATTGGTTCAATGGTGAAGCAGTTAAGAGTATGGAGAAGGTAAATTAAGAGGAAATCTACTACTTTTTATACATATTTCTCCGATAATAAAAGCGTTTCATCGATGACCCCAAAAGTAAAGGTCTCAAGGAGCGCGGCTAATCCAGTTGTTTTGTAACAAGGTATATCGTGGACGTCATGGCTACCATTGCCATTGTTATTGTTGTGTTTTTTATTATTATTACTATCATTAATAGGGACTGTATCGGGTAAAAATTTTCCGTGGATTTAAACATATGCATTTACTGCTTTTTGTTGCGCTGTACTTTTTTTTCCAACCGACTATTCTAGGAAAGGTCGCCACCTAAACAACGGGAAAGCCTGAAACTGGCAAATTCCTTCTCACTTTTCTTTCTTTTGCAGAACCGAACATCGAAAACCAGTTATGTGCGACATTTGCATTATCCCCTTACTCTAAGTCAACAATTTTCGGCGTCTTTCCAGTGAGGAACCGCGAAAATTATTGGATCCTCGATGACTCCAAGGCAGAATTTTCTTGAAATTCAAGTTTAGGGCAGAATTTTCTTAAAATTCAAATTTTGGGCAGAATCTTCTTGAAATTCAAATTTAGGGCAGAATTTTTTCTGGAAATTCAGATTTAGGGCAGAATTTTCTTGAAATTCAAATTTCATAGCACACAATGGAAAAACCCCAGGTTTAGGAATTTTTTTTCACTTCTTATCTAAATCCCCAAAAATAAAGGTCTTAAGGAATGCAACTAATCCACTTGTTTTGTAACAATAGGTGTGTTGCAGACGTCATGGTTATCATTGCTATTGTTTTTGTTGTGTTTTTCCCATTTCTTATCTAAATCTAATCTAAATCCTCAATTCCAAGACAAAAAGCCTTGTTTTCTCTAACGAGCTTAACTCGACATCCTCTTGAAAAATGTCTAACTCGATGGCAGGAATTTTTTGCTATTTCAATCTCACGTCAAAAATCCCAAATTTTTTTATTGGAGCAAACCTAAGTCTTTTTATTATATTTTTCCAAAAAAGTAGCTTTTATGTTTCACATCCAACCGCTTTTTTTAACCGTTTTAGTGCCAAGCGGCGCGATCGCGCTTCTTCCGTTCCATGTTAAAAAATTCCAGCATTTTTGAAATAAGAAATGAAAAGAGGCGCCATCGCGCCGCTTGGCAATTTTCGTATGTTCGACTCTGTGCCCCTTTTGGGGCCAAAAACCCGCCTTCTGGACCCTCATCCTTGAAATTTTCGAAAAAGCTACACCTGGAAATTATCCCATACCACAAAAATTACAACACACCCATGGAGACGCGTACCACGAAGTCATTCGGAAGTAGTTACCAGGCTTGGAGCGATAACTGACCTGGATAAAAAAAAAGAAAGAAAGAAAGAACCACTTTGGAAGACCATAAGACCTCCCGTGGTACTTTTTCCCATACTTGTATTTCCGCCCGGGTGGGTACGGAGCCTCGAGTCACGGCATTCGTGGCTGCTATGATTAGAAAGCTGAACTTTTTTTTCTAAATGAAAAAAAGAAAAAAAAGTGGTATCATTAAAAATGATTCCGTCGAGGTATCCACTGGACTGAACCAAATAATACAACGGTTATATAACAGTTGTGATATTGCGACATTGGGCTCCGCGGTATTTCTATTTTTTTTTTTTTTCTTAGGCGCGAGAGGGTGATCGTTAGGCGTTTGCGAATTAATCCGAGAGAGCCAAAAACAGGAAAATCGCTCGATCGGCGAGTGCCCCTGGTGAAAATCCACCGAACGCGACTTTTTAGTCGAAAACCAGAAGGGCCCTCGAGGGAGATTCGGTCCATCGAAGATACGCCCCTTTGGCACGCGGCTACTCTCTTCCAAGACGTAGCCGCTATTCTCGATATGAACCGGTTTGCCGTAGGAGAACCTATAAAAGCTCATTTTCTGCACCCGATGCGAAATTCATTCAATCGCGTGTAGATAAATAAGAGCACTTTAATGAAATTCTTCTGATTGCATTTCCCTCTGGTAACTGAAAATAGCGAAAATAGCAAACGGGATCCCAAAAATGGCATGGCATGGCATGGCGTGGCATAAGTACGAACTGGGAGCAAAAAAAAAGAAACTCATCAGTCGAATAAGTTTTCGCAGTTCGAAAAACCGCGAAGACGCAATTGCAGTTGCAAAAATCGCAATTGCAGCGGCAGAAATCGCTATTTTTGCGCAGTTGCTCCTTTAAATTAGAGGAGGTTCCCGCGTTTGCGTCCCGGACAGCGCCCCCTAACGATGCGCGGAGAAACGAAGAGTCCGATCGGGATTCTTTCGTTCGGCGCCGCGCCGGTAAGAATCTTTGCGTACGACACCAACGTGGTGCCATCTGCGCTTGCCCGGTAGTTTTCTCGCAAGGCACCAACGTGGTGCCACCGGCGATTGCTCGATAGTTTTCTCGCAAGGCACCAACCTGGTGTCACCGGCGATTGCCCGGCAGTTTTCTCGCAAGGCACCAACGTGGTGCCACCGGCGCTTGCCCGGTAGTTTTGCATGGCACCAACGTGGTGCCACCGGGACGGCATGGCATAGTGTTGCTAACGACTGGAAACGATTCAAGTTCCCGTGGATTATCCCACGGACGCGATTTCAACAATGAAATCGCACTCCAACTCTCTACTCCGTGACGGTTAGCGTTGGTGCACAAAGGAAAAGTGCGGGCACGAAATAAGCCACGGTAGCCCGTCTGGTGGTTGTATAATTGTGGAATTTATAATATCCACATGAAAGGTAAAAATTCAAAGTTTTTTACGAATCATTGCAACACTTAAATGTCATTACAATCGCTCACCGGTAAAGTGAGAGTGTATGTATAAATATATATATATATGTATATGTATTAGTAAAAGCCTCGCCGCTCAAGCGTTGGATCTATTGATAAAAAAAAAATCATAATTATAACGACAATGGTGCTGGCAATAATAATCATTGTTATATTAGTATGAGAATAAAAGAAATTGGTTTTTTTAAAAAATATTTTTGGATATTAAAGCAAAATCCTGAATTCGTCTTTGGGTCTCACGGTTTCCATATTTTTACGTTTTCGATTTCCAAGTGTCCGATGACGCAGTGGATCCGAATATTTAGGGTTCATTTATTGTCAATTAATTTTGAAAATTTACATGCTTGGTTTTGACATAAATAATTAGATATTCGTAAATTCATATAATTATACTTATTATTTTTCATTGACATTCGGACCTTTTATAAAATACTTTAAAAAAAAATATATACTGTATACGTATATGTACATATGTACACACCCGCGTTTGCACGTATGTGTGTGTTCACATATATATATGTATGTCCATTGATTATTCAATGTGCAAGAAAATTAATTGGTAGGTTCGAAAGAAAAGAAGACTTTGATTTCGTCTGATAGGGCTTAATTAATTTTGACAGTAATTAAGAAATATCAAATTCAACAGATTTTTCAGAATATTTATTGTAAGGCAATGACATTATTTTATTGCACGTTCCCTGAAAACACGATTTCTGCTGAACAAACATGGTATTAAATGCTACCGATCTGATAAGAATACTTCAATAAATTATTGCTTTTTATGTACCTCCGTGTACCCGTTAGAAAATATACACATTAGAGAGGGAAAATGTCCATTGGATTATTATTGTTGACCGGTAAGGACTTAACCGGTTTTTTTTTTATTCTCCTACAAGTTTCCGTTGAATTCGATTTAAATTGTTCAACTTTATTTCAGATAATTAACCTTGGACCGATCGGTCAATTTTTTAGTTTACGTTTTAATTGCTGTGTTTTGAAAAATATCAGATAAAAGTGATGTCAATGAGAATTTCTCTCCTTTTGCGTTATCAAATATTTCATTCCGTAAATGTCAAAAAACGCTGCATCGCAAAAAAATAATTTATTAATTCGAAGCTTGTGTTTTCGAACAAGTTAATTTTTTTTTTGTCAAATTATCTGCTGCTTTCTTGTAAATGGGAAACGACCAAAAAATGGTTTTATGTTTTTCCAATTTCAGTCGTAAAATTAGAAAAAAAAAGGAAATAATTTTCCTTTGCAAAAATTATTGCAAACGTTATTGAATAATTAATCAGCTTCAACTGCAATTTAATTCAAGAGGAGTTGAGTCTCATTGGATTAGATAAAATTCATTTAATAAAAGAAAAAAGAAAATGAAGAAAAAAAAAAGGGTGACAAGAAAAATTGAAGGCGGATAAAAATTGAATCGACGACTGCAGCCTGTGGAATAATAATAAAGAGAAATTTCCAAGAAATCAATTATGTTAAATTAAATGTAAATTTATTGAAATTCAGTTGAAATGAAATGAATATGAATTTCATATAATTTATGTTAATGAAAATTCATATCGTGTATTTCATATAATAATTTTGAAGTTACATTTCGTTTCCATTTATTCGACTTCAATTCCACGTCATTTAAATTCTTTTTAACGAAATTTCATTTCTATATCAACCAAATCGGCGATTTCGGCGAGTCGATTATATCCGCAAAAAATATTACACAAAGTTTAAAAATAGCAGAAACGCTTCAACTATTTATTTTTTTATTTTTTTTTTACATAAAAATTCTGCTTCGGAATTGATTTGAAGTGATTTATTTTAAAGCCCCTAAAGATTAATTGTGCCCAGAATCGTGAAAGTGGTCCAAGTAAAATTTTGAAAAAGATGAGATTTTCAGTCAAAAAAATTTCTCTTGCAATTAATTTTTTTTTCTTCATCAATCAAGACCAATAAAACTCCAACTTTCAATGGTGCAGAATGTAAAAACATTTTTTATTTGATTTCAAAAAAATCTTCGAAATTTATCGACACAAAAAAATATGACTTAGACCACTTTCGTAATTCTGGGCATTAAAATTGAACGTTAAAATGAAAATGAAAATTATTTATTAAAATTAAATATTAAAATTGAATCGTTGGAAATATATATCCCAGCGTTTTTACAAAATTAGGTAAAACGAACATTGGTTAACATTTCAGACGAAATTAATGCTGTCGCCAGTGATTTTTTATTTCACACGAATCCATTCACTTTCAAAAAATCCATAGGAGACTTCGGATGGAGAAGCTATAAATAAATAAATATCTTCCGGAAAGGTTTAGGGCATATTTATGTACGTCATCTTATTTAACTTTCCTGTCTCTTAATTAACGCGAATAAATGACGTCCATTTTAAATTATCGACCAAATTTTCAGATTTTATGTTGCTCGGACCTGGATGATCACCAATATCATCACGCATGTGTTAATTTATGGAGTGGAATAAATTCTGACGTTTCCCAGAATTATGGAAAACCGAAAGTCGAATGAAAACTTGATCCGAAGATTAACGACAAGACGTGATATCGAAGGTACTAATTTTTAAACTTCCAATTTATAAATTTAGAAAAAAATTTAAAAAAAAAAAGGAACCTTTGATCGAATTCCAGTAGATTTTTCTAACAAATGAATGACATATGGAAATTGGAATTTACGTTTTAATGGACAAGATATTTTTGGCGGGATTGAAAAATTGAATATTGTACAATTTTCTGTAGAAAAGAGGTAATGAAATAATAAATTGGATAGAGGCAATCGAATCTAAAACGAGATTATTAAAGTTCAATAATTATAGGGACTCGGTTTCCCTTCCCAAATTTTTTAGTCCAATTTTTATTCTTTTTTGATCCTATACGAATTTTTTAAATTTCAAAGATCTGACAAATTTCCAAAGAAGAGAATAATTATTTACAATAAATTATATGAAGGCAATTGAATCTAAAACGAGAATATTATAATTAATTTAATTCCAATTTTTTAAATCCCATACAAATTTGTCTTTTTTCAAAAATCTGTTTTTGACAAATTTCCAATTGGTCGCTGGAAAAACTTTGTAAATTTCTTAAGAAAAGCGGGTATTTCCGAGAAATTTTCTTTTTTATTTTCTTCAAATTTCCTCATTCCCTAGAAATTACCGTTTGCAATTCAGCCCCGCCACCCGAGCATTTGCCATTCGTACCTTCCTCTCACGAGAATCGAGCGAAAAGAATTTCGAAGCGTGAAGAAATTGTTGAATCATTACAGTACAGAGTCGTGCTCAATTTTGCCTACTCGGGTACTTTTACGTGCAAGGGTCGGTCAGTTGCTCTTTGAAAGACTGAGTAAGTGAAAAACCGCGAGCGTGTAATAAATACAAACAACATTCTTTCCGTCATTATCACGCGAATTAAGTTTAACGTAGGCGTAAATTGCTCGTCTAATGCCCGCTTCGACGCCCGCTCTACACGCATTCTCGCAATTATGGAAACAAATATGCCTTTTTATGGATTTTGGTAAAATTTCAATTCAGTTTAATTGAGTCCTTCGGTTCCTTTAATCAGCGCCGCCGGTGGAGGCATTTGGCATAATTATTATTATTATTATTATTATTATTTTTTTTTGGGGGCAATAACTCAGGAGGTAGATACTTTCTATTGGGTTGTCCCATAAGTTCCTTCCGCGCCACGCTATATACGACCACGGGCCGAAACGGAAGAAACTTATGGGACAAGCCGATGTTGGAGTCTTTGGCCAGAAACGAGCGGTCTTTGCTTTCGCGTTAGAAAGGGAAACGGACAATCGCCATACTTGCGTAAGATTTCCCAGATTTGCAATTTTTTGTAAACGAGACCACGGAGAATCGGATTTTCGAATTTATGAGAACGATTCTTGGCTCTTGCAACCGATTTTCAAGATTTTTATTAACTTTTGAGCTTACTGTACCGATACAATTCGATTAAAAAAAAGAAAAATAAAGCAAAACATGGAATTTACAGTTTTTTTAATGCTCTTTCGGAAGGTGTCATTGAAAATTTGAAGAAAAAAAATTTTGTGAGTACCCTAAAATGGAGTTGAAAGGTAAAAAACGTTGAAAAAATAAAAAAAATTTTTTAATTGCATTTTTCGGCAATTTCCCGTTATGGAATTATCTTGAAACCATTGTAGACGGGCGACGCGATGTCCGAACTTTAAAAATATGTATTGACAAATGTTTTTCCCTCACCCGGGTGACCCCAAATGGCGTCCAAAGTGAAAAATGTTACTCAATATCCGTCGGAGGCTTTAACTAATAAACTATTAATTATTCGAAAAAAATGTTAGGAGTAAAAAGTGCTTAGAATTTGTCAAGGAATACCCCGGAATTTTTTCAGATTTTTTTGACGCATTTAAACAAATTTTGATAAATTCAAAGGCTCACGGAAAATTCTAAAAAAATTCCAGCGCGTTCCTTTGACAATCCTAAGCTTTTTTTATACTTGTTAGTTTTTTCTGAAAGTCGATAGTTTTTGAGTAAAAAAATTCTAAAGGGGCAGAAAAATGTACGGGGCAGATTTTTCTTTTGCTCCAAAAAATCGGCATCTCTGGTTTATTTAAATTTTTGGCTTTTCCAGCCAAAGACTCCAGCAGCGACAAATATATTTGTACCCAAGTAACCCGAGCCTAATAACGAGCAAAAGTGCGTTTAAATAAAGATGGAAGAATGTGGGTCCTTCCAAGAAACCATATATTTCCCATATGACGAATTTTCGTGGCTTTCTTAAAAGGCTGCTGATGAAATAGAGGAACCAGAAGACCGCGTAGCCATTAAAATAATGGAATCTTAATTTTTGACGACTTTTAATGATCAGACGTATAAGAAACGTGTTTTTTTGGTTTCATAAAAAAAAAATAGCGTTAACCATATAAAAATTCCCCAAGTACCTCATTACAATATTATATTGGTCGAGTTCTCATAAAGCCGGTCTTTCTTGGTGAATGACATTTCTGCGAATTCTTATATTTTCTCGTTAATTAAGTGGGAAAAAAAAAAATTGTCGACGGTATTAATTTATTCCGAGAAAAAAAAAAGTCTCTAAAAAGTATCCGATTAGACTCCTCGAGTGTCTCTTAAGACGAGATTGATGGTCGTTAGAATTTTTTTTCGTCGAATATTGGTTTTTCCGTGATAACGGGAAAACGAGGAGATTCTTCGACCTGTGCTGGAATGCCATTTTTGTATATTTCGTTCTTTCCCTACCCGGTCAGCCGACTATTTTTTATTTAACCGATTAACGCCGAAGCGTCCCGATTTTTTAGCAAACTTTCAACACGATTATTAGTTTTTATGTTATCGGCATTGAAAAAATTTCGTTTTCACATATTCCGACGTAAAATTTCACGCTCCTTCCTGAATCCGGGCTCAAAATTCCGATTAGACTTGAAGAAAAACAAAATATGGCCGATTTAAACGTAAAAAACGTGAAAATTTAAAAAAAAAATTTGTTTGGGATTTTTTTTGCAATGTTACCGAAAAGAATTCATGCCATAAATGTGATCAGGGGTGATCACGATAGTTGAAGTATATCAGGGAATTTTTATGTAATCATTGAACCACTCCTTTTTACAATACGGCGGCAAAAACGTCAAAAATTTACAATAAACTAAGCTAATTTTTTTTCTCGGAAACTATTGAGTTTAGAGGAAAAGTTTAAAGAATAAAATGTCTTAGAATCAGTCAAAGAATACTCTCAAATTTTTTCAGAATTTTCGGAGACACTTTTTGATTGGCTGAAAAATTCGGAAAATCCAATTTTCCAAAAATATCTCGAAAAATTCAGAAAAAATTTGAGGATGTTTTTCGATCGATTCTAAGACATTTTTGTTCTATAAACTTTTTCATTAAACTCGAAAGTTTGAGGACAAAAAAATTATTTGTATTTACATTACAATTTTTTTTTCTCAAACTTGAAAATTTTAATTTAATTTTTTTTTTATCGAAAGTTATTTTAGAGGAAAGGGGCGATACAATTGTTTTTGGCACCATGCCAAATTCGAGTAACTCCCCGTTCACGCCGCGTGGGTCGCGATGCTATAGGCTACCGCATTTGTCATTGACCAGCGCGGCCTGAACGGGAAGTTAAAAACCAGGCCTGGGCGTATCGCACCCCAGTGGGCCACTCAAGGGTCAGGGTAGGCTCCTTAAAGGGTTGAGAAGGTGGTCATTCGCGAGATAATTATTGTTTTACCGAATTCCGCGGTATCCGAGATAGTCGCGACTAATGGCAAGGTGCGTCCCGTCCCGTCGATGATAAAGAAGGAGAGAAGGATACCTGGTTGTAGGTCTTCTGTGCCGCATGAGTGAGTCGCGACAACCCCTATTGCACAACGAATTGCAATTACGAGTGCAGCCTCCCGTACAGTAGGTGACGATTCACCGCAGACATGCGTCTTATGCAACGAGGCCTCTTTAACGGTTACCCGAAGATGATGCGAAAAGGTTACATGCCGTTCGCACGCATGCATCCCATGCTGCTTTTTGCAAATAGCCTAGGAATCTATGTGTTCGCTTATGCGCCTGTAAATACAGTACCCGATCCCGGTAATTCAATGAATTATGAACCAGAATGAAACCATCATTGAGATTAGTCGAGATTCTTCCATTTATTATTTTATTTATTGACATCAATTTTCCGTGACCTTTCATTGATATTTCTATAACAATTAACATATACCTGCGCGCACGTGCATGTGTGTGATTCCAACTTGCCACAATAGTTTATTTTGAAAGGGGCCTAAGTCCATTTTTCAAACAAAAAAAATGAAAAAAATCGAAAATTTATAATTAAATTGCTGAAAACTAATATTTATGCCGATATAAGAGCCGTTCATTTTGAAAGTGGCCTAAATCCAGTTTTTTTTTTTAATTTTTCAAAATGGTTTTTTTTTTTTCAAAATTAATATCAAGGGGCACATGTTAGTACAGTTAACAATAAAAAACTAAAAAACGGACTTAGGCCACTTTCAAAATGAACGGCTCATATAATGACTCTGAAAAAATGGACTTAGGCCACTTTCAAAATAAACGGCACAATTATTCATTTTACAATAACGAATTAGCCGATTTTCGTTTGCGAAAATTTTTTGGTTTCTACGGAGAAAATTGAAAAATCGAAAGTAAAAAAAAAATTCTTTCCTGGATTACCTCCAGAAACATCTTCTTTAACAAGTGCATTTTCATTTTTTTGTTTCAGATTCTTCCGTTGCCAGTATGTCGCCGAACGTGTTTTTTGGAAGAAAACCTTGAAAATTATATTGAAAATCAAAATTTTGGAATTTTTTTCCGCCGCATCTTGAAAGAGCGCGCTTCAAAATACCCGAATATGCACTTTTCAAAAAATTGGCCATCGTATTCAGGTAAGTGAGATTTGCGAATTTGTGGCGCGCAAAGGTACGTGGACCCCATGCGAGCAGTTAAGGGTTAAAAACCATGCCTTTTTTTTTCACCGAATTAATCTTACCCCCCTTTTATTTTCATTATTTCCTATCGATCATTCGAATCAATCAATGGCTCTTGATTTTCATTCAATTAAAATTCCTAGAACCGAGATCAACTTTCCGTTCAGGCCACGCTGGTTAGGACAAAGGCAATAGCGTATACCCCCGCGACCCACGCGGCGCGAATAGGGAATCGCGTTAAATTTGACGTGACCAATTAACGCGGTACTATTGTATCCGGACCTTCATTCGCGATCTCGGTCCTCCGTAATCTCAGTTTCCGTTTCTACGTGCGATCCCGAGTACTCGCTCGGATCCTTGACTGTTGTTCGGTTCCCCTTCGAAGGGGTTTCTCAATAGGCCTTGTTTACATTTCATTTGGTTTAAGAATCTAATGTCTCCGCGAAGTATTAACAAAGTATGTACACACCGGCGGGAATCGCTAAAAGCACTGTTTTCTGTATTGCGGGTTGTCCTATGCGTGCGTACGTACGCACATACACGCTTACAAAAGAAAAGAAAAAAACGTGGCTCGGTACAAGAAAGTTGTTATCCTTGCAAGAACACAGAGCGAACATATACTGGCGAGCATTGCTCGCAAAATGTGTCAAAGAAAGAGATTTGTTGTACGCGGTTACAGCGTACCGACGTTCGCGTCTCGAACCCTAATAGTAATTAAGGTAAATGTCCCTATTTGCGACCATGTAAGACTGTCGCATAAGTCAACGAGAAAAAAAAAAGTAGGTACATATTCTAATTCGATTAAAATCAAGGAACGATTACACTCGACTCGAGAAAACAATAAATCGAACCGTGGCTAAATATTGATTTGATAATAAAATAATTTGATATTTAATAAAAGTTCGCGAATGGTCTCAAATGGGGTCAGGGCCACATGCAATTGCCCAATTTTGACTCCCGATTAATGACAATTTTTGTATTAGTGGTATTTATTTCGTGTAAACAAATTAATCGAAGTGCGTTTTTTTTTGTTTAGTTTGACCCTCAAGCGACCAGGTAAAATGTAGAAACGTATGTGATCAGGTGGGGTCCGCGCGGACCCCACACATTTTTTCACAGAAATCGATCATTTTTCGATGAATTTTAGGGAATTTTAGGAATTTTAGGGATTTTTTTTATTGAAAAAGAGCGATTTCTCTATTTTTTTAACCATTCATTTGAAAATTATTGGCGGGGTTGACCTGGTGCGATTAATCGAAAAATCGCATTAAACGCGTTCTAGGGCCCGGTTGGACCCCGCCTGGTCGCTTTAGGGTTAATTGCAACAATAACAACAAGGAGTAAAGACCGGGAGGGAATTTTTCATACTCGGCTCATCTGTTCTTGCGCAATAATGAAGCAGCACCATCGTAATTAGCGACATTCTTCCGCCGTATGGGGGTTCTATCTCTCTCTCTCTCTCTCTCTCTCTCTCTCGACGAGGAATTGTTATTACCTACATACGAGATATCAAATTTCACAAGCGGATGCAAATGCAATATCGGCTGGGCATTATTTAAAACTGTTGCTTCATTTTAGAAACAAGAGCTCGTACTTTCTCTAAAATGACTAAACACAACCTACCCTCAGCAACTGGCGGAACTCCGATAAGCCCCGTTTCTGGGTCACGATTTTTTTTTTTTTTTGCGAAATTTTTAAAGGAATTCATTATTCAGACTCGCTTGCCTTCCATGTCACTTGGTAGGTGACATGCGATTTTTCGATTAATCGCACCAGGTCAACCCCGTCAATAATTTTTAAATAAATGCTTCAAAAATAGAGAAATCGTTCTTTTTCAATTAAAAAAACCCTAAAATTCCTAAAATTCCCTAAAATTCATCGAATAATGGTATTCTTGACACGAAACTGGTCGGTTTCCGTCGAAAAATGTGTGGGGTCCGCGCGGACCCCACCTGGTCACGTATGTTTCTACATTTTACCTGGTCACCTTCCATGTCACCTACCAGGTGGGGGTTTTGCTAGGGTTCAAATGGCTGCCAGGTCCTTCCATGTCACCTGGTAGGTGACATGGAAGGAAGGACCTGGCAGCCATTTGAACCCTAAAACGACGCATTCGTTGCTGGATCGTAGACCCGGGGATCAACTTCAGGGTACGAACACCCATGACCCACGCGAGTCATTAGAGGATTCTTGGCCAGCTTCTGGGTCACTTTTGACCAACCTTGACCCGTATCGAACTATTTCAGTTGGAAGCCAAAGTGGATGCGCGTATGAACACACACACACACACACACACACTTATATATTTCGCAAGGTATTGTGCGTACGTACGTGGAGTCCAGCAGCGGCAATTTCACTTCGACCGTGACTCGAGTTGAAAGTACTCGCACGAGTCCGCGGAGTACCTGTCAATTCCGTATACGAGGTTTCGTGCCAATCAGTCATTATTCGGTTTTATCTAAGGCGTGTTTTCGCTGATAGCACACTTGGCGTAGGTACTTATCGACTCCCTTCATCGCTGCCTCCTTTGTTCCGGTACTCGGGTGCTGTCGGACGAAATGGGATATGCGCCGAACAATGAGGACAGCGATTACAAAGGCAACACCTCGTTTTTCGAATTGACTGGATGTTTCGCAAGATCGCGTACCCCCGTGGTTCAATTTTTGAGCGCAACGGATGAGCGATATGAGGTGACTGTGACTGAATCGAAAGACCGATCGGAAGCTGACTCGCCGAGTGGCCGAAATGGGGCAGAGGAAAAGTGAGACAGAAGCAAACGTAACGAGTATCGGCCAAGGCCCGAGATTTTGTAACCCAATTTAGTGCCGTTAACGGCGGCCACTGACCCGCGAATTGGATGGTTTCGAATGTTAGGGTTTTGCTTCTAATATTTGGGGATTTTCGCGAAAATATGCCGAAGTTGAAGAAAAAATTGTTCTTTCGCACGAAATTTAACGCAGCGGACCACCATAGGTGATCGAAAATTTTAAAAATTCTAAAATTCCCATAAAAATGGATATCTGGGGATTTTTGGGTTGACGAAGACGAATTTAGCACCAGATTTTCAAATTTTTCAATTCGAAAATCAATTTCGGATTCTCAAATTTTGGAATTTAATTAATTTAGCAGATCACCATAGCGAAACGAAATTTTAAAAATTCCGCATTCCCCATGAAAATGGATATCTAGGGATTTTTGGGTTTGCAAATGCGAATTTGACACCAGATTCTCAAGCTTTGAAATTTTGTTAATTTTTAAAATTTAACGGACCACCTTGGCGGATCGAAAATTCAATTATCGAGAATTAAAAATCGATTAATAACCCAATTGTTGGAAGAATCATCGATGCATAGTGAATCCATCGCTTCTTCTATCGAAAGGAACGATCGAGCTACGAAATCAATTAACTGTAGAAATCGGTATGAAAATAATCGAGCAAAAAGATCGATTTATCGTTGAAAACGATCGACAGAGAAGAGCGGCGAGCGAAGAATCCATTGATTGTTGGAAAAAAAAAATTGATAGAAAAACAAGCGAGCTAAAAATCGATTGATCGTCATTGCAGCTTCGGTGGAGAACCGATCATTCGACAAAATCAATTAACCGAAAAAATCGATTGTGAACGAGCGGAAGATTATTGATTATCGATGAAAAAAAGAAGATCGATAAATAATAATCGATCGAATATCGTCTAATGGCATAATAATAATAATAATAATAATAATAATAATAATAATAATAATAATAATAACAATAATAATAATAATAACAACAATAATAATAATAATAATAACAATAATAACAATAATAACAATAATAATAACGCCCTGCGTGTGTATGAATATTATACAGGGTGTGCCATAAAAGAGTTCGAGTCGAAAAATGGTGACAGAGGATGAAACCCTGTGCGATGCGGAAAATCGGAACAAAGACCTTCGTTGACGGGACGTAAATACATACATATGGAGAAAGCAAATTGCCAAACGATCGTATCGCGAACAATTCGAATGGTATTAGATAAATGTAATGTAACGAATCGCCATTGCATCGAATCGCTGGAACCTTGACCCGCATGCGGGAAGCGTAGAACCTGGATCTACGGTGGAATCGAAACTCCAGAATGGAACGAAAAGGGAAAAGAGATCGCGGCATGCCCAAGTGACGCGTACGTACATACACGTACGAGATAGGCATAATGCTTTCTTGCCATTGTATTGTATAATACGTGCGGCGCAACGTAATGAAGGACGCGGTGCGGTGGTTCCACTGTCAAATTTGTGTCGAGGATCCACGAGATTCGTAATGTGTCTTTCCTTTCTTTCTCGGAATTCGTAATTTCCATTTTAACGGTCTACATTTATCGGTCCGCTGCTTCGTACGCGAAAACTAACCCTTCGCGCTTGCGCGAACCAGCAACTCGACACGACGTCGGCCAAATTAGGGAAACATTTTACAAGTTCTTTAAAACCAGTGATAAAAAAAAGCAGTCGTATCGAAATACTCAAATTTTACCAATTTATTTATTTTTATATCGACAACAACAAAATTCGATAACCTGTAATTAGTTAAGGGTCTTTTGATTAATTAAAAATTTCTCAGTTTATAAGCAATTTTATACAATTTTTCGGAAAAAAAATTGAAGGTGTTAACTTCAAATACGCGGCATTTTTGAAAAAATCAATATTTTCAAAAAATCCTACGTATCTCTCCAAATATTTAGATGTAAAATAACACAAAAATTTTTTGTTTTGTTCGAGGTCCAAAATGACGCGTGTGATTTTGCGTGCAGTATAGCGTACAGAAAAAAGGATACGCGCTTTGGGCGACCATTTTGCTTTTTGGAAAAATAAAAAAAAAATTTGTTCGATACTCAAAGACATGTATTTAATATACCATTGTTTACTTTTATTAGTAAACTTTTTTTCATACTAAAAAAAATGTTGAATATGCACATGATTTTATGCCTGCTACTACGGCCATGCCCCTTAAGACCGATAGACCGAAGAAAGGCTAGATATTAATTTTTTTGGATAAGGTCAACCCTGGAATAGCCTCCACTGGAGTAGATCTTTCTGGTCCAACCCCCTCTGGAAGCTATTAATCTCAGAAAAAGTCGCTCCGAAATAGGTCGGTCGCGGAGTAAGCTTCAGTAGAGTAGGTCAATGGTAGGACAGACTCCGGTGATGAGTATAAGCGACGTATAAGTTTGATACTTTTGTCCTCAGCTCCCTGGCAAGCGTGTACTACCTATTTTTCAGCGATCGCTGGATTATGTAAAACGCAATTTCGGACCCAAGGTTATCTCGACGCTAAGCGACGTTAGCGGATCCTACAAAATTTTTTGACTCATCCGATCTTCCGGATTATTATTGAAACGAGAGAGAGAGCCAGGGTGTGTTGGTTGGTTCCAGTGGGCATCCCACTACCAAGACGCGCCGTAGTATATACGTACACAGTCCATTGCCCCGACTTTTTCACTCGATCGCCATCGAAAAAATTCCAATACATCGACGATGACACAAACAGCGAGGTAATGAATGATTCACTTGACATTAAAAGGTTTCCTTAATCCTAGCGTTAAACGTAACTAAAGATTCATTCATACCGAGCCCCGTTTCGGCTCTTCCCTTCGGAAATCGTGCCAAAAAAATGATTATACGTCGGAGGGACCCTTTTTTTTTCTTACCCTTTTTTCCACGTTACGGTTTCGAAAGAATCCCCATCTAAGCTATCTTTTTTTTTATCGATATGAGGAATCATTTTCACTTTTTTTTCTTTATCGACAATTGGGTGACAATTGTCATTCTAAAGATAATTGTCAATAATTAGTTGGGCCGATCGGTAATTAGCCCTCCGTTATTTTTCTCGTCAATTGCTGAGAAGTAACGTCGGTACAAATATTTTAATAACAAATTAACCATTTGTTTAAACAATAAAATGAAAAAAAAAAAGATTATAGTGTGTGTCGAAAATTATATTTATATGTAGCAAATAAGCTTTTACTCTTAACTTTGATTTTTTTAATTTTCCAGAATTTCCCAGAATTGTCCAGAATTGTCCAGGATTTCCCAGAATTTCCTATGATTTTCCAGAATTTCCCAGCATTGTCCAGGATTTCCCAGAATTTCCCAGAATTTCCCAGAATTGTCCAGAATTTCCCAGAATTGTCCAGAATTTACCAGAATTGTCCAGAATTTACCAGAATTGCCCAGGATTTCCCAGAATTGCCCAGGATTTCCCAGAATTTCCCAGAATTGTCCAGAATTTTTCAGGACTTCCCAGAATTTCCCAGAATTGTCCAGAATTTCCCAGAATTTCTCAAAATTACCGAGAATTTTTTAGGAATTTTTTCGAATTTAGTAAAATGCCTAAAATCCCTTAAAAAAAACGAATTCAAAGATTTACGTATATGTATGTACATGTAACCCTTCCGCCGTTGCAACAGCTGGATTGTTGAACATAGTAATAATGACGGACAGGTTACACGTGAAAGTAACTGTCACAACATACCGACTCTTGTAACTGGTTTTGTTTTGTTATTATTTTTCTAGGCGGAAGTGCAGTTAGATACGAATTGCTATTGTACATACATACACATTTCAGTCTCTAAATCGAGAAGAAGCTTGTCCGTTTTTGACGACAGTA